>ONZH01028492.1:0-208015 GCA_900303285.1 Rhinella marina
ATATCAACAGGCCCTGGTGCACAAGCTGAAACAATCTTCCCATCTGACGCCGCTAGCGGCAGAGGGCATGGGTTCTGTGGGCCAAGTAGCGGGGGAGAGGAGGCGAGCAGGCAGCTTGTCCAGCACTGGCAGGGGAACGCTCTCCAAGGCCTTTGCCAGTTTTATGTCACGCCAGCAACACTGTCACCTGTCCCCAGTCTAGGCAGAGTAGTGGGAGCTGTACAGAAAGATGGTAAGGGAGTACCTAGCTGACCATACCAACGTCCGTAGCGATCACTCTGCTCCATACAACTACTGGGTTTCAAAGCTGGACACGTGGCCTGAACTGGCGCTGTACGCCTTGGAGGTGCTGGTCTGCCCTGCCGCTAGCGTGCTGTCAGAGCGGGTATTCAGTGCAGCTGGTGGCGTCATCACCGATAAGCGTACACGCCTGTCAACTGACAGCGCTGACAGGCTGACGCTTATTAAAATGAACAAAGCCTGGCTTTCACCGGAATTCAAATCTCCTCCGGGGGAAAGCAGCTAAAATTTAACATTACTTATGTATCTGATTCCTCTTCTCTACTCCTCCTACTCCTCCTCCTCCTCCATATCGTCTTTGCCTAACGCTGACCAAAAAAACGCCATTTTTCAGAGGTCCAACTGGCACTCTTTTACCACAATTTTTCAGGAGGGCCCCCTACAGGCCCTCTCTTCAAACAATTTTTCCGGAGGTCCACCTACAGGCCCTCTCTCCAAACAATTTTTCCGGAGGTCCACCTACAGGCCCTCTCTCCAAACAATTTTTCCGGAGGTCCACCTACAGGCCCTCTCTCCAAACAATTTTTCCGGAGGTCCACCTACAGGCCCTCTCTCCAAACAATTTTTCCGCAGGTCCACCTACAGGCCCTCTCTCCAGTTCCAGTTTCCAGTTTTATTTGCGCAAACTGCGTAAATTTTATTTTTGGGATAAGTGTGAAAAATAATATTACCTGCGTATCTATATTGCCCAACATTGGATTTGGTAGCAACTAGAAGACCAAACACATGCTGCCCACAGGGTTCCGCAAATTCCTGGTCCACAATGTCAAGGAGCTCAAGGTTTGATGAGCAACAAGTCCTTCTGTAAAGAAATCGCCCACAACATCTCCATCTACGAACCTAAAGACCATTGTAGAGAGAGAGCGGCACAGCTCGCCATCAAAGTGACGAACCCCAACGCCAGACTGCACAGCGAAGATAACGAATAAATATCTCTGTGGTTATTTGTGTTAAATAAAAGCTAAATAAACACAAAAAAAAAAAATTGATCTGTTCCTGTGCTTGATCCACCCAAGTTGAATCTGTCCCATCATGTGAAAGTCCCCCCAAGGAGTCCCCACTGTAACTTGCTTCCCATACAACTACCTCACCCCCCGACACCTGTGTCTCGCCATTGTCCACCACCTCCTCAGACAACACTGGTAAATCCCCACTGTCAGCACACGGAGACTGCAAAAGGTCTTGCAAATTGAGGCAGAGAATGTTCTGGGGTAGCACATCAGAGAAGGGGTGACTATGGGGTTCCAGGGAGTACGTGACCACATGCAATCTCCATCTAAAAAGTCATGCCACACTTGATCGAGCTCATAATTGACAATTGTACCGGTTAATGCTAAATTTTTAAGTTGGGGTCCTGCGTCGTCATTCTAACTACATCCGGCTGTTGTCACCACCACACACGCTAGCCCAGGGGGCACTCCTCTGGCTCTTCCAGCTCAACTCCTTCCCCCCAGCCTGCACCCCCCCCACCTACAGGCCCTCTCTCCAAACAATTTTTCCGCAGGTCCACCTACAGGCCCTCTCTCCAAACAATTTTTCCGGAGGTCCACCTACAGGCCCTCTCTCCAGTTCCAGTTTCCAGTTTTAATTGCGCAAACTGCGTAAATTTTATTTTTGGGATAGGTGTGAAAAATAATATTACCTGGGTATCTATATTGCCCAACATTGGATTTGGTAGCAACTAGAAGACCAAACACATGCTGCCCACAGGGTTCCGCAAATTCCTGGTCCACAATGTCAAGGAGCTCGAGGTTCTGTTGTTGAGCAACAAGTCCTTCTGTAAAGAAATCGCCCACAACGTCTCCATCTACGAACCTAAAGACCATTGTGGAGAGAGCGGCACAGCTCGCCATCAAAGTGACGAACCCCAACGCCAGACTGCGCAGCGAAGATAACGAATAAATATCTCTGTGGTTATTTGTGCTAAATAAAAGCTAAATAAACACAAAAAAAAAAGATCTGTTCCTGTGCCTGATCCACCCAAGTTGAATCTGTCCCATCATGTGAAAGTCCCCCCAAGGAGTCCCCACTGTAACTTGCTTCCCATAAAACTACCTCACCCCCCGACACCTGTGTCTCGCCATTGTCCACCACCTCCTCAGACAACACTGGTAAATCCCCACTGTCAGCACACGGAGACTGCAAAAGGTCTTGCGAATTGGGGCAGAGAATGTTCTGGGCTAGCACATCAGAGAAGGGGTGACTATGGGGTTCCAGGGAGTACGTGACCACATGCAATCTCCATCTAAAAAGTCATGCCACACTTGATCGAGCTCATAATTGACAATTGTACCGGTTGATGCTAAATTTTTAAGTTGGGGTCCTGCGTCGTCATTCTAACTACATCTGGCTGTTGTCACCACCACACACGCTAGCCCAGGGGGCACTCCTCTGGCTCTTCCAGCTCAACCTCCTTCCCCCCAGCCTGCCACCCCACCTACAGGCCCTCTCTCCAAACAATTTACGTCTTCGTCCTATCTAGTGGTAGTGGTAGAGTCACGGGAGGCCGGTGTCGCGCTCCCTCCGCGCAGCGCCGCCGGACGTCTCTGCCCCCCTAGAGACGAGCGGTAGGGAATTGAAGTGCTGGTCTGGTCAGCCAGCACTTCATCAGTTAATTATCTGTTGGGTTTTTAGCCATGTGGTGCTGATCACACCACATGGCTACTTTGCCCTGGGCGGGCTATTTAAAGATAGCAACTTCCTTACACATTGCCTGTGATTAGTCTTCTGAGATCAGTGCTGTGTGTTGGACCTTTGCTGTTGGATTATTGGTATATTGGATTTTGGCTTCGGACTTTGACTACGCTTTGCTTTTCCCCTTGGTATTTGACGTGACCTCCTGTTTCTGACTTGGCTTGCTGACTTTTCTGTATTGTGTTGTGTTCCGTCTGTGTTTGTCTTTCCCTGTGTTTCCCTTCCTACCCTGTGCACGTATTCAGCATAGGGACCGTCTCCAAGTTACGGTTTTGCTGCCTAGGGCATCTACTGTAAGTAGGCAGGGAAAGAGGTGGGGTTCAGACAGGGCACACTATCCCTTGTTCCCCTGCCGTGACAGGTAGTAGTAGTAGTAGTAGGCTGCAGTTTTCCCTGTTGGCTTCAGAAAGGCGCAACATTACAGTTGACGAGAAAGAGGATGAGATTGTGGATTTGATGGCTCACTCCTCCTCTCAGTCGCTGCAGGATGACGTGGAGGTGACTTCAGAGTCCGACACAGTACCATGAGTTCCGCTTTCCTCAGCCTTTATCTAATGCTTTCTTGCATTAACAAAACTGCTGATAAACTCCCTTTAGATGTGCCATGTAATTTGCATGCTTATATTATACTCCATGTTGTAATACTATGTAACATGTCAAGATATGCACCATGCC
This sequence comes from Rhinella marina, assembly GCA_900303285.1. Lineage (NCBI taxonomy): Eukaryota > Metazoa > Chordata > Amphibia > Anura > Bufonidae > Rhinella > Rhinella marina. The sequence goes on from ONZH01028492.1 coordinate 3,670, forward strand.
ATTAGAGATGCCACCATGGTAACCAGATATGATTACCGTGGATGAAACACTCTGTATATACGGATAACCTGGTAGGATGTGAACAAGAGACATAGTTGCTTGTGACACTGTTTTGGCACTTATGAGTGGCTGGACATCAGGGTTGCCAACCAGAATTTTTATTTTTTCTGGACAACTTATCCCAAAATCACGGACGGCCAACATTTTTTACGGACAAATTGGAAAACCATAATGAAGGATAAATATTATAAGTAATACATATCTATAGCTACATATACTGATCAGAACTCATTACCAGCATTTACTGGGAGCTGTAAAATCATTATAATTACCACCAAAATAATCTAGTCAAGTATCACCAGCCTCAAAAAAATCACGGACACCTCTATTTTTTTTCACGGACAGAGGAAAAAAGTCCCCCATTTTTACGGACTGTCCAGAAATTTCTGGACGGTTGGCAACCCTGCTGGACATGCAGGTGGCCATCTCCACAATATTTTACAGAGTTTATAGAGATAGATGAACCCGTTAATCCTTTGGAGCCATCAGGGAGACCCTATATTCATGAGAGGTTGGGGTTCCAGAGGTGAGCGGTGAATTCAGCTACTATATTAAAGTCAATGTGTCATCACACTATGCTGTCCGTTATAAAGGCTTACTGGACATGGGATATTCTTTGATTGGTTAGAAGTACCCCAGAATATAGTCACTGCCAAAGGTTAATTGTTCTAATGTTCAATTTTAAGCTAAATGTTCAGAATTATTGCATTTGTGTACTCACTAGTATTGTATGGATAAGTCAGGGTTAACCACCTTGACTCAACTCCTTTGAAGCTGGTAGGAGATGAACCTGAAGATGGACCTGTATCCGCCTCCTAGTTAGTGGAGAGCCTGTGCTTAGCTGAAGAAGTGAGAGGGCCTACATGTGCCTATTCCTCAGTGGTAGGCCTGAGTCCCACTGAGACAAATAAAGCTAAAGCTACTTACTTAAAGGGGTTTTACGGGATTTTGACACTGATAACTTATCCTCAGGACACAGGTGTGATGACATCATCACAGGTCCTCAACCACCCAACAGTGCAGTAACAGCACTGAATAAGTGAAAAGTAGCAATTATATAAGTGTTCTGTTTTGGGGCTGTGGGATGTTTTTCTACATGTGCTGTGTAGTTTCTTGTGTGTGTTGGGTTTAGAGTAAGGGCTGTTAAGCGAATAGCATTTGTTCTTAGAACTATTTGGGGGCGGGGCTAGATTATCTCAGAAGCCCATATATTCTAGGCACAACCTCCTATACTGTCACTCTGGAACAGAGGTGAGAAATTTAACCCTTTTCTGACATCTGCGATACATGTACAGCAGATGTCAGATCTTAAAAAATGGCGCCCGCACATGAGAAACCATCATTCAACTAAAAGGAGGGAATAACCCAACAGTTAACCCTTTCCCATAAGGATAAGGAAAAACATTTAACCCCTTAAAGCTGCCCTTAACAATCCTCATAAAACGTATAGAGCAGCTAAATCACTGCCCAGACTTTGGAGACAACCTATTTATGTGGTAGGGTGTCCTACAATCCCTACTGCACTTCACTTCCTGCTGATGTCGCGACATAGCCGGAAACGGCTGGGAATGCTGCCCAGTCAATCACAGGCGGAAGTGGGTGGTCATTGCTAGTGTTGAGCGAAACAAAGCATTCGAAGCGGAATTCGGTCTGAAATAGGAAAACTTCAATTCTAAATAAATCCAAATTTTCTTACACTTCATGGTAAGAATCACATTTTTCTAAAATGGAGACTGCATGTGTTACAAAGTGAAACTAAGTGTAAAGGAGACAAGCTCGGGAATGCAAAATCATCCATAATGCTGTGCAGCCAGCCGGTCCACAGATAATCTGTGATGTCGCAGCCCTATATAACTCTCATCCCTCGCTGTCTCCACCATTGTTCTGTGAGCTGAACATAGGGAGAAACGTTGCAAGCACTCATACGCTAGGGGCAGTGTCCCTGAAAATGATTAATAGAAGAATATTGGAGAGAGAGACTTCAGGGAAAGTGCAGGGAGACTGCAGGAAGAGTGCAGGGAGAGTGCAGGGTGTGTGAATGGATACTTATGCTGCGTCAGTTTTATTTATTCCAATAAGATGGAAGCCTTTATTATTCCAGTGCCAGCGTGCCAACCAATAACATCCTGTCCGCACCCCTTATAGAGCGCCAGGTCTAATTGATGACCATCCTTATATTTTGCTGGCTTTACTTCCTCCAAATCATCCAGAGAGGGGAGGAGCTGGATGTTCCTGATGACATATTCTCATCGATATTAGATGATGTGGAAAAGGAGGAAAAACAAATGGCAGGAGAGTGCTGGGGCTGGAGAAGTGGGTATGCCAGAGCTGATTAATATTCTGTGTTTACTGTCAAATAACCTGCAGAAGCTTGCAGGCCAGAACAGCAATAATATGCCACATTGTTCCCCCCACCTAACCAGCCAAACCCCATGCCAGCAACACCCCCGTTTGGTGCTGTGTGGCCATTAACAATGAAGAAGAACTATACAGTGCGGTCTTTATTATTAAATGAAAGGCAGCTGCACTGTTCTTTACCACAATATGGCTGTAACCCGCCCACAGCACAGCCGCTCTGTGTGACCGTACCCTACGGCAGATTGGTGCCTGATATATAGCGATTCCTGATGAATTAATTGGGAACAAATCAAATTTTTTTGTGAACTTCATCGAAGTTGGCGAATCTAATTTTTCAAAACTTCTCTCATCTCTAATCATTGCAACCAGCATTGCCAGCCATTTCCATTTCCAGCTATGTTGGAACATCAGAAGGAAGTGGACCCAAGCACCAATCAGAATGGCAGTGGTAAGGGATCGGCAAAGTAAGGATAAGCTTGTATATTTTTCTTAACTATGTGATAGCCATGGGACATCTCTTTTGTGGGCTGAAATACCAAGCTGAGCAGTATTATCTGTATCTATTTTCTGAATGGTCAGCAGATGGCAGGATTTCCATTCAAACTGAATTAAATCAATGTTATCAGTGTGCAGCATTTTTATGTTATGTCTGTTTAACAAGATTTTAAAAGACAGCTTCATCCAAAAGGCAAAATTTCCAAATATTTTCTATTACATATGGTTGGTTCACCGTGCACCCATTTTAAATTTTCATCAGATGGTATATTACGCTATTCTGTCCTTAAAAAAAAAACAACATAAAGAAACATCAACAGTGATAAATAGAGTCAAAAGTATGCTCAGTTATAGTCTATGGGTAATGCAGTGATACTAGGGTTCACTATTTTACTAGAGTTACTGTTATGTAACTGTGATCCAGCAAGGCTGTGTATAGGATGAAATAATTAATCTAGCAGTCTTGGTAACCAGTTGACGGGTAATGGGCTGGTGTCATTTACACTGGCTAGGGTAGTATAGGGAGTTCATAGCAAGCTAAGCTAGATTGAACTCATCTTCATGTTGTGTTACCCCTTGGAAGACAGGGCCACCAATTTGCAGCCCTAATTAAGATGTGGATTGATGATGCCATGAAGGAGAATGCCAGAATGGAGGAGAGGGTGTTTGGACTGATAGGAGTACCCTCAGGCCAGAGAGTCTGAGTTAGAGTGCCACAGGGGCACCACCCTATAGTTTTCCTTAGAAAAGGGTTATGGGCTCCTTTGCAATGATGATGATACAACTAAGGAAGTTCTTGTGAGCCATCACTCAGTCAAGAGGATATCTGCAGTCTGCTTCCAGGGCAAGTGGTGGAATACACTCCCATCAAGGAACCCCACAGGTCTCCCGTCCACCAAAACCCGTTGTTCTCGGAAAGCTCCCTGGGGTTTGGCCTGGAGAATCAGAGGATCCCAAGGCCTTTATGGACCCATCTCCTATCCGGGAGTAGAAGAAGAGACAGCAGATGATCCAGAGCCCAGAATCTGCAGCCCCACTGTGTCCACTCCACCAACAACCATAGTGGGGACTAGAAGCACAGTAACCAGCAGCCTAATAATTTCAGGCACCACCAGGCCAGGCTCTTCCTACATTCTGTCAGTAAGAGGCCCAGACGAAACAAGCAGAGGAGGTCTATCGTTGCTCCTTCTGGACAACCAGAAGATTCTCCAACTCCTGAGATGGTACCCTTGCTTTCTCCAACACCTGCTGCACCAGTCCACTCCCAACACCAGTAAGGATGACATGCCTGCTCATGCTTAGCCTGAGCCTGAAACCATCCCAGCTACCATGAAGCACCAGTCCTCTGCAGCCATCACTGCTGAATCCGGCACTGCGGATTCTGCACCTGAGGAACCTGCTAAGGATCCAGATGATAGGGATACCAACCAGCCCTAAACATTAAAGAAAGAAAATAAAATAAGAAGCCACAGAGCCCCCGGTAAGAGATTGGCCCTGTTTTGTTGTATGCTGTTTGGCTGCCAAAAGCCTGCCTGGGACTACAAAGGACTACAGTACATCATATTACCCTTATCCAAGCTGTGCACTGTTGCACCTTCCCTCCCTTCTGAGGTTGAAGCCATAACCTGAAATTTGTAACATTTAAAGGGGTTCTGCAGTTTTTTCAAACTGATGATCTATCCTCTGGATAGATCATCAGCATCTGATTGGCGGGGGTCCGACACCCGGGACCCCTGCTGATCAGCTGTTTGAGAAGGCAGTGGCGCTGCAGCAGCGCCACGGCCTTCTCTGTGTTTACTGCAGGCCAGTGACGTCACGACTACTATCACTGGCCTGGGCGTGGATAAGCTCCATTCATGTGAACGGAGCTTAGCCCCGCCCAGGCCAGTGATAGTAGTCGTGACGTCACTGGGCCTGAGGAAAACACAGAGAAGGCCGCGGCGCTCCTGCAGCGCCGCTGCCTTCTCAAACAGCTGATCGGCAGGGGTCCCGGGTGTTGGACCCCCGCCGATCAGATGCTGATGATCTATCCAGAGGATAGATCATCAGTTTGAAAAAACTGCAGAACCCCTTTAAGAAACTGTGCCTAAGAAAAGACTTACTACCTCAAAGCCCTCTGTGACTCTATGTTTATACAACATTTAAGAACTATGGCCCATAGTAGTAATCTCCGTGCATCATATGTCCTAGGGCATGTAACACTGGGAGAGTCACTTGTAGAGATGGATATGGGTGCACTTGTAGATCGTAGACTCGCGGGGCAGGGATGTAATATTACCACTTTACAAAGTGTTGGTTATATAGTTACATAGTTAATAGGGTTGAAAAAAGACACATGTCCATCAAGTTCAACCAAGGGAGGGGGTAGGAGTGATGAAGGGGAGGGGGACAGGTGACGCCTCATCTGGAAAATGCAGTTCAGTTCTGGGCACCAGTCCATAGAAAGGATGTCCTGGAGCTGGAAAAAGTACAGAGGAGGGCAACTAAACTGATAAGGGGTATGGAGGGTCTTAGTTATGGAGAAAGAATAAAATAATTACATTTATTTAGAATTGAGAAAAGACGTCTAAGGCAGCCATTGATTAACCTATACAAATATATAAATGGGCTGTACAAAAATATGGTGAAAAGCCCTCAAAAGATAGATAGTGAAATGAAAAGACAAGGGGGCACTGCCTCCCTCTGGAGAAGAAAAAGATCAGTCTCCAGAAGCGTCAAAGTTTCTTTACTGTAAGAACTGTGAATCTGTGTAATAGACTTCCTAAGGACGTGGTCAAGGCAGGAACAGTGGACAGATTTAAGAAAGATTTAGATGAATTCTTATAAGTAAATGACATTAAAGGGGTTGTCTCACCAAGCCATTTGCAGTCTTTCTCAGTCAGAATAGTGTGCATTTTTAGGCTTGATGTGGGCATTTTCATCACAGTGTATTTCACCCACTGAGGAGCCGGCCCTCTAACCCTTCCTTTGTATGTGCCAGCTCCCAACAAGAAACCATTGTCAGACTGTATACTGAGGGAGTCTTGGAGTGTCCCTGCCACAGATTGTGACAAGCCTTTGTCACAATCTGTTTGTTGTCTCCACTCATCATCACCCTCACAAATATAAAAAACTACTTTTGCTGTGCTGTCTCTGCTAATTCAGCGCTGATAGGTGAGATGTGATGTTGTAATCACACCAGCAGCGCTAGACACGGATAGCCCTGCACACAGTGAAGATCTGCTCTTCACTGTGCTATCTGTGACTAGCGTTGCAGGCATCATTATGGCACCGCCTGCCAGCACTGCATTCCAGCTAAAGAACCATAGAACGATGACGGGAGCTACGGAGCACTGACGATCCATAAGAATGAATGGGGAGTGTGCTCCCCATTCATTTCTATAGGGCTGACGGAAATAGCTGAGCATATCACTCGGCTATTTTCAGCACGCTCATATGAATGAATGGAGGGCGGCCACACATACGTGGCATCATGCCCTGAGCGTGGAGTGGTCGAAAAAAACAGGACCAAGAACCAGCTTCCCACCAGAACACTACCTGCCATAGAACAAATCAGCCATCTGGAGTCAACAACAACAGACTCCCAAGGGGTATGATCAACCAACTACCCCTCACCTGCAGCCAACCATCTCTGCAGAAAAACAAAAAAAATCCCTTACCCCAAACCTTTTTCCTATCCTTTTCCCCCAAAAAACAAAAAAGCTATCCCTTACCCTAAAACCTTTCCTATCCCTTACCCCCCCCCTCCCCAAAAAAAACAAAAAAACTATCCCTTACTACCCTCCAAAAAAAACAAAAAACAATCCCTTACCCCAAACCTTTCCTATGCCTTACCCCCCCACACCCCCACCCCCAAAAAAACAAAAAAACTATCCCTTATCCTAAACCTTTCCTACAAAAAAAAAACGTGTTCAGGAAGAAGAGGAGGCCACCTATCCATTCTAACCTGCAGCAAAACCAACACTACAGAGTAGAGATGAGCGAATCTATTCGATGCTTCGTAGATTCATATCGAATCTTGGAAATTTTCAGCCGCAAAGCGAATCCGAATTTCCTTGGATTCGCTTTGTATTATTCGTAAATCTACGCAAAATTTTATATGCTAACTATACGTACGATACATATGAACCGTGCGAAACGTACGCATTATGCGTGAGGCGGGACAATGACGATACGTGCACGCAAGAGCAGGAAAGTGAGGATACGCCCCCCTCAGAACTGGAAAAAAACAGCCCAGCCTACCGGGAACTAACTATTTGCACGTATAGGGAGTGAAGACTCCTCCCTCAGTACTCCACCCTCCTCTGAGTCACTCTCAATCAGTTTAGACCAGTGCTGACTGCTGACCTGAAGTATTTACTGCAAGTGCAAGCATGGCTCAAAAAAAGCTTAAGTGGCTGCAGCGCCAACGAATATTAGGTGCTTCACTTCGGCTTTGTACGCATTCGCTACGTAGTTTGTCCTATCAATTATACGCTATTGCTATGTATAAGTTGCTTTATACGCTGTTGCGTACGAATTCAATTCATCTACGATGCAGACTCCTCCCTGGTAGCCCCGCCCCCTTCTCCAGCGCGCGAGGAAGACGAGGCAACTCAGGAAATTAAGATGGCGACACAGCGAGGTCCTGACTGGGGAGGCATGGTGTGGGGCACCGACCCCTATGAGGAGAAGGAACCGGAGGAGATCTACGTCTCTCAATATGTCCGGCACCCTAAGAAGTCGGTTGAGGTGCCCGCTGAGGTGTTCACTCCGCTGGCTGACACGGTGGAGGCGGCCGGAGTTCCCGCTCCGCAGCGGAAGGACTACTCCCTTCGTCAAAATTCTATGGTCCCCAAGGCTGCTTTAAACAAGTTGCGCAGATGTGCGCCTCATCCCTTTTTCCCCCTTTTCAGGTTATTGGGGAGCCCCTTGAAAGAGGGTTTTTTAAGGAACCTTTGCTGCTATTTTTTTACCCATTTGGATTACAATTTTACCTATGTGGATTACAAATTGCAACTGAGTTTGGGACTCTGCTCCAGTTCTATGACAAGCGTCAGAAAAAAGAAAAGAGACTTAAACGTGTCCGTGAGCAGACTAGGTAGGTGATATTTAAAATGTTTACATTATACACAGGGCAGTATTAGCAACTAGGCACCGAGGGCACTGTGCCTAGGGTGGTGGGTTGTGGGGGGGCAGCACCACGCTGGGAGAATCTATAAGCATTGTGGTAAAAAAAAAAAAAAAAAGTTCAAAAACCATCCTGGAATTTTTTTTTTTATTTCCGCGTTTTATTTTCCGTTGGGGTGCTGTTGGGTGGCGCAGGGTATCGGCAACCATGCCACTGGTGCTAAACTTTTCCATTTATAAGATGCAGTGCATCTTATAAAGGGAATACTAGCGAGCGCTTCCATAATGGAAGCGCTCAGTAGCCTGCAGGAGGAGGGGGAGTGAAGCGCAGTACAGTACTTACCCCTCCTCCTGCTTGCTCTTCCTGAGGTCGACTGCCTGCAGCGTCAGGACGTACAGAGCGCCCTCTGACCTGACGCTGCAGGAGGTCAAGTGACTTCAGCGCGGGTCCCTGGAAGAGGAGAGAGCGGGGACACAGCTGTTTTTGTTTTTTTTTTTTTCTGGTCTGAAGTGGGGGCCATCTGAAAAGGTGGGGACAGAGTGGGGGATCTGAAAAGGTGGGGACAGAATGGGGGGGATCTGAAAAGGTGGGGACAGAATGGGGATCTGAAAAGGTGGCGACAGAATGGGGGGATCTGAAATGGTGGGACAGAATGGGGGGATCTGAAATGGTGGGACACAATGGGGGGGTCTGAAATGGTGGGACAGAATGGGGGGGATCTGAAATGGTGGGACAGAATGGGGGGATCTAAAATGGTGGGACAGAATGGGGGGGGTCTGAAATGGTGGGACAGAATGGGGGGATCTGAAATGGTGGGACAGAATGGGGGGGTCTGAAATGGTGGGACAGAATGGGGGGGATCTGAAATGGTGGGACAGAATGGGGGGGTCTGAAATGGTGGGACAGAATGGGGGGGTCTGAAATGGTGGGACAGAATGGGGGGGTCTGAAATGGTGGGACAGAATGGGGGGATCTGAAATGGTGGGACAGAATGGGGGGGATCTGAAATGGTGGGACAGAATAGGGAGGGATCTGAAATGGTGGGACAGAATGGGGGGATCTGAAATGGTGGGACAGAAATGTGGACCAGAAAGGGGGGTCTAAAATGGGGGCCACAAAAGGGGTTCTGACATGAGGCCAAAAGGGGGGGGTCTGACATGGGCCCCAGAAGGAGAGTTCTATATGGGGACCACAAGAGTATGATATGGGGCCAGAAAGGGGGGGGGATGATTGGGGATCTAATTAGGGGTCTGAAGGAGGTCTGATTAGGGGCCTGAAGGGTCTGACTGGGGGTCTAGAGGGGTCTGATTGAGGGTCTGGAGGTCTGATTGGGGGTCTGGAGGCCTAATGAGGGTCTGATAGGGGGTCTGGAGGTCTAATGGGGGTCTGATTGAGTGTCTGGAGGTCTAATGAGGATCTGATAGGGGGTCTGGGGGTCTAATGAGGGTCTGATTGGGGCTTTTGAGGTCTAATGAGGGTCAGATATGGGAGTTTGGAGGTCTAATGGGGGTCTGGAGATGAGGGGTCTCATCTGGGGTTTGATATGGGGATCTGATCTGAAAGGTAAGGGGGGTACTGTTTTTCTGTGTGGTGCCAGTATTTTCAGGGGGGCTGTTTCTGTAGTATAGTATGGGGGCGGGCAGGGTGAGATGTGGAGAAGGTGAGAGGATGATGGAAAAGTAGGAAAGTAAGATGTCTGTTTGTTGAACTCTTCAGAGACGAGGCACAGCTGAAAGAAGTCACCATGGCGGTCTGTTCTGACAGAAGGAAAGGAAAGAAAACGTCATCAGAGAAGAGAAGTCACTGGATGTAAGAGGTACATATGTGGAGCTGTATGACCCTGTATGCTCTGTAGTGCTGTATGAAATGTTTTCCAAGTCTGTCTTTGAAACATAGAAACATAGAAGATTGATGGCAGAAAAAGACCACCTGGTCCATCTAGTCTACCCTTTTATTATCTTGAATTATCTTTTATTATCTTGAAGGGGTTGTCTTTTTTTTTTTTTTTTGTACGAGCGCTGCTTTCTCTGCTCTGTTTACTGCTCTTCACTGCAAATTCTATGGCAAGCAGGTGAACAGAGCAGAGAAAGCAGCTCTTATATGAGCTCTGCTCTCTCTTCAAACAGCTGATCGTCAGGGTGCCCCAGCCAATCTGATATTGATGACCTATCGTGAGGATAGGTCATTAGTAGTAAAAAGAGGACAACCCCTTTAACAGTAGGACTGGAGGGAAGGGATTAGGTTGAGAATTTGGCATGGGGGGGCTGTTCCTCTCGGCTCCCTCTACTGCTGCAGTCTGCCGCTCACTGAGGACTGGATCGCTCCTCCCTCTCCAGTAGCTGCCTCTTCATTGGAGCAGGCTCACATCTTTCTCTTGCTTGCTCCAATGACGTCCAGCGTCACGCCGCCGCCGTTCTCACGCCAGGAAGTGAAGAGAGGACTGGACTGGAGAACACAGCAGAGCGCCACACTGTCACGTCAGGTAAATTTACAATGTGATTTGATGCTGGGGGTGTCTAAGGTTAGATAGAGTAGTAATTAGATAGGGGGGTTGATTGGATGGGGTGGATTAGGTTGGATGGGGGGTGGGGGGGTACAGACTGAGGGTAGTTGGGTGTATGGGGATGGTGGGGTAGTTGGGCGGGGGTTAATTGGCTTGGCAGAGGACCATTTTCAGTATCCAGGGGGTTGGGGGGAGGATAGGTCACTGTAATAAGTCCAGGAGGAGGCTACTATGGGGGATGGGGTAACAAGGCTACTATGGGGTTGGGGGGCTACTGAGGAGAGACTACTATGCTACTGTGGGGGGAGGAGGCTACTATGGGGGGTGAGGGGGCTACTATGGGGGGTGGGGTAACGAGGAGAGGCTACTATGAGGTGGGGGGGTGAGAAGAGGCTACTATGGGGGGTGGGGGTAATGAGGCTACTATGGGGTGGGGGGTTCTGAGGAGAGGCTACTATGCTACTGTGGGGGGAGGTGGCTACTATGGGGTGGGGGGCCTGAGGAGAGGCTACTATGCTACTGTGGGGTGAGGGGGCTACTATGGGGTGGGGGGGGACTGAGGAGAGGCTACTATGCTACTATTTGGGGGCTTGGAGGATTGGGTCGCGGTAGGGGGGGGCGGGCGTCATCACAGAGAGTGCCTAGGGCAGCATGAACCCTAAATACGGCCCTGATTATACATATAATGTATTTGCACTATATTGTTTGCACTGGATTGTTTGCACTAATGTTTTTACCTTTCAGCAACGTTTTCAAGTATGTTGCCCATTGTGGGTATTTCTTTACAGGTACCGCAATGGGTCCTCATATTCACTTTATAGTATTGTGGATGATTGTACTATGCCCATAGCCGGATAGACAGCACCTTACTTGTTCTACCTCAAATATACATACTGCCTCTGAGGGCGTTTTTAGATCTGACCATTTACACTGGATCTGGCCCGGGGTCCGCAAGGTGTCAAAACGATGGCGCAAGCCTCGGATCACCTGCTGGATCACCTCCTTTTTATGCTGGTGTGTGCCATCGTAAATCGTAATCCTGGCGGTCCATCAGCCGGACTATGTATTTCAGCTGTGCAGCAGAGCTAAATGATGAGGATCGTCTGGATGCCATTTTCGAATATTCGCTCTGCCTCTGAGGAGTGCACGCCGCGGCCTCTCGTTGTACATGCCTACGTATTACGTAATCGCGTAGACAATAGTACGCTGAGGATTTGTAAGCTATTTGTACGCTCATGCATACGTCTTCTAAGAAGTTGCGTACATTTTTTAACTGTACGTTAGTTTTTAGTGCGCGAATGTTCGCTAATAGCACATAATAACGTATATTTTGTACGCAAATACAACGAATCTATTCGTCGAATATACGACTCTTAGGCAAACTTTGGCGAATGTTCGGCGAATAATTTTTTGAATGATTCGCTCATCTCTAATTACAATTTTACCTCACGTGGATTACAATTGAATTTTGGAATATGTGTTCCGGACAGACTGTTTTATCATTACCAACTAGGAGCCATAAGGAGAGACTCAAACGTATATCTGAGCCTTTTATGCTTGCAAATGTGAAATTGATTGCACTAAAATGTTTGCACAATTATTATGTCTTTGCTGTATTTTAGCTGCACTGTTTTTAATGGTTCAGCACTTTAGCCCATTGTGTGTATTCTTATTCTGGTACTGCAATGTGTCCTATTATGCACTTATTGTACGATGTTTTTAGTCAATTATTAACTTATTGAAAGCTAGCAGCAGTGAGCACCTTATTTTTCTAGTTCATATAGTCTTCCTCTAAAGACTGTAGGCCGCGGCCTAGCCTCGTGAGTATGATGCATTCGTGCATCAATAGTACGTTAAGGATTCGTACGCACTTTTGTACGCTAATGCTTATGTATTGCGTACTTTTAACTACGCTGACTGTACTTACGTAATTTACGCAGGAATGTTCACAAAACAACTATTGATTTTTTTTTACATAGATTCGACGAATAAGTTTGTGCAAATACGAATCTTGTCAGATATTCGGCGAATATCCGACAAATAAAATTTTTAATGATTCACTCATCTCTACTGCAGAGGTATAGTGGGAACCCCTCGACCCTGGATGTGATTTTCATCACTGGTCAATGTGGTGCACCCTGAAGAGACATCGAGACGTTCAGGATAAAGAGGATATCAGCAAAACTCCTTTAGCTTGTGCTACAACAGCTTGCTGGATTGTTACCAAAAAAATAATAAAAATTTTAAAAAATCTTTTCTTGAGTGACAGGTTTATTATCTAAGGCTACTTTCACACTAGCGTTAATATTTTCCGGTATTGAGATTTTGAGTCTTGAGTGACAGTTTTATTATCTAAAAGGTACAAAACTTCTACAAAGTGTGAGTTGGGGGGAGGGGGTAGGAAGGAAAGAAACAGAAGGGGATCAAAGGTGGTGAAAAATAGGGCGTGGATGGAGAAGGGAATCAGGGTGGAGTAAAACATATTAGGACCACAAATTTCATGGCCATTGAGCAGCACAGCTAAACTTCTGACCGAGAAAGGTCTCAAAAAAAGTTGCACTCCAAACCTTGCAATCACAAGACCCACTCTAATGGAAGAAGCAGCACCCCAATATCTTTAAGTAAAATTAGTGACAAATGCTTCATAAATATGGTGCTCATTCTCAACAGAGGGGTGGCTGTGGATGTAGTGAGGTAGTAGAAGCGTATACAGAGGGGTGGCTGTGGATATAGTGAGGTAAGTAGAAGCCTGTACAGAGAGCCAACTGTGGATCTAGTGAAATAAGTAGGAGCCTCAACAGAGGGGTGGCTGTGGATGTAGTGAGGTAGTAGAAGCGTAGACAGAGGGGTGGCTGTGGATATAGTGAGGTAAGTAGAAGCCTGTACACAGAGCCAACTGTGGATATAGTGAAATAAGTAGGAGCCTCAACAGAGGGGCGGCTGTGGATATAGTGAGGTAAGTAGAAGCCTGGACAGAGGGGCAGCTGTGGATATAGTGAGGTAAGTAGAAACCTGGACAGAGGGGCAGCTGTGGATATAGTGAGGTAAGTAGAAGCCCGGACAGAGGGGCCACTGTCGATATAGTGAGGTAAGTAGAAGCCTAGACAGAGGGACAGCTGTGGCTATAGTCAGGTAAGTAGAAGCCTGGATAGAGGGACAGCTGTGGATATAGTGAGGTAAGTAGAAGCCTAGACAGAGGGGTGGCTGTGGATATAGTGAGGTAAGTAGAAGCCTAGACAGAGGGGTGGCTGTGGATATAGTGAGGTAAGTAGAAGCCTAGACAGAGGGGCGGCTGTGAACATAGTGAGGTAAGTAGAAGACTGGACAGAGGGTTGGCTGTGGATCTTGTAAGGTAAGTAGAAGCCTGGACAGAGGGGCGGCTGTGACTATAGTATCAACCGTTCATCAGAACAAAGCATAAACTGATGGCACTGCCCAGCTCCTCCGACACTGGGCGACGGAGTGCACAGCTTTAGCAGTTACGGGCACACATGTACTGACCGTGGTGCTCTGTCCCTCACAGCATAACTTGAATATCTTCAATAGCAGTATGAATAAATGGGATGGCACTCACCAGTATCTTCTTGCTTTAACATTCTTTATTCAAAAGTACACAGCATAGGGATAGGAGTGCGGACGCTACACTTCACATGGAGCTCAGCAGTGACGGCTGTTTCGCGCACTTGTGCTTCCTCAGGCCGATTTGTCATCACGCAGTGTGCGTCAGCTCCTCCTATTATAGCACCAAACCAGTCGCCAAGGAAACAACCCAGCGATCGGTAGGTAACTAAACAACACACATCATATTAATAATCAGCAAGTTACAAAAACTTCACATGTATAAAATCTAGTGATGAGCGAGCCGGAGTGGCAAGATTCGGGATTCGCACGAATCTTGCCCGCTTCGGCTCGGCATCCCGAGGCAGCGCGGATTCGTGAAGATTCGTGAGTCACTGCCAATTTGAAATGCCCGTTTTTTTCAGCCAATCAGCATCAAAGGGAAGCCTGTGGGAACGCCTGCTGTGATGTAACAGCCCCTATACCTCCCCAGCAGTGATTGGCTGGCAGTGACATGTGACCTAAATTTACATAAGGTAGGGACCTGCAGCATCAGCCTCAGGCCTCATTCACACGTCCGCAAAAAACGTCCGCATCCGATCCGCAATTTGCTGACCGGGTGCGGACCAGGTGCGGACCCATTCACAGTCAATGGGGCCGCAAAAGATGCGGACGGCACACTGTGTGCCGTCCGCATCCGCACTTCCGTTCCGTGGGTCCGGAAAAAAATAGAACATGTCCTAATCTTGTCCGGATCCACGGACAGGAAAGGGCATTTCTATCATGTGCGTTCCGCAAATTGCGGACTGCACATGGGCCGCTGTCCGTGTTTTGCGGATCCGCAAATTGCGGATCCGCAAAACACGGACAACACCAAACGGACGTCTGAATGAGCCCTTAGGGAGCCTCAGAGGCATCCCTACATGCTGCCCCTGGTGTTTCCTATGAATTTCCAAGGTGTTTCCATCATTTTCTGAGGTTTTCACATGTTGGGGCAAACTTGACTGTGCAGAACCTTTGGCCCCTGCAAAAAGATTCGGGTCTCCCATAGACTTTAATGGGATTCGTGATTCGGCCCGAATCCACGAATCCCGCGGTGGGATTCGGGCCGAATACCGAATCCCCGAATCTTTTAGGATTCGCTCATCTCTAATAAAATCTATTCAGTCCCCAGTAAAAACACTCAGATCATTGAGTCCCAGCACTCCCATTGCTCCCGATCGCATGATCCACTTTGCCTCACGTTGCAATAATATCCTATGCCTATCACCTCCTTTTATTGGACATGACACCAGTTCTATTCCAGAGAAGCTTAAACAACCTGCATCCCCTGCATGTTCATTCCTTACATGTCAATAAGACGTGGACATCCTTTGTTGGAGGAAATAGAGTTAACATGTTCCCTAAATTGTTCGAACATACATCTTATGGTCTTCCCTATATAAAAACGGCAACAGCGGCACAAAATAAGGTACACTACCTATTTGCTTCTACAGGTGATGAAGTCCCTTACTCTATATTGTATCCCTCCAAAACTCAAATGTTTATACTGCAGATTGTACCTGCATAAAGAACAACTGCCACAATTATGGTTATCCTTTGGTACTAATTGTCTCAAACATGGTTCCA
The DNA here is from genome assembly GCA_900303285.1 of Rhinella marina. Lineage (NCBI taxonomy): Eukaryota > Metazoa > Chordata > Amphibia > Anura > Bufonidae > Rhinella > Rhinella marina. The sequence continues at coordinate 19,383 of ONZH01028492.1, forward strand.
CTCGCTTCTCTGAGAAGCGGCTTCTCACAATCCTATCTCTAATATTGTGGCTCCTCCTAAAGGTGATCGGGGTCTATTTTTTGTCAAATCACTTAATCCACTATCCTTCTCCAGAATTGCCCAATTATTCATAATCGCTTTACGAACAATCTATATTTAAAGGAGAAGGCAAAAGTTTCTCCTTCTATTCCTGACAAGTAACTCATCTTGGGTAAAGGCAGAGGCCCTTCTCAGAGCTTCATTCAGTAATTCCAGAGGGTATTCCCTTCTCAACAACCTGTTTTTAAGGTCGAGCGCCTGTGATAAACAGTCCTCTTCTGTGTTGTTAATTCTATTGAGCCTAATAAATTGCCCATAGGGTACCGCCTTTTTCACATTCTCAGGGTGAAAGCTGCTGAAGTGCAGCAAGGAGTTGGTCGCGGTGGGCTTCCTATGTCCCACCTTGGTCAACTCGTCGCCCCTCACCGAGACAGCTACATCCAAGAACTCCATAGTCGAACCCCCAAACTTATGGGTGAATCTCATATTCATATCGTTAACCCCATTCAAATATTCTGCAAATTCTAGGGCTTGTTCCTCAGTACCAGACCATACAATAAAGGCTGTGACTATAGTGTTTCTGGATTTTGCAAAGGCATTTCTACCATACCATAGACATTTAATCGGTAAAATAAGGTCTATAGGCTTAGAAGGTAAAGTTTGTAACTGGATAGAGAACTGGCTGAAGGACCGTGTTTAGAGAGTTGTGGTCAATGATACCTATTTTGAATGGTCCTCTGTTATAAGTGGTGTACCCCAAGGTTCAGTGCTGGGTCCTATGTTATTTAATTTATTTATTAATGATATCGAGGACGTGATTAATGGCACCATTTCTATTTTTGTAGATGACACTAAGCTATGCAGTACTGTGTAGTCTATGGAAGATGTTCATAAACTACAAGCTGACTTAGACACTCTGAGTGATTGGGCGTCAACTTGGCAACTGAGGTTCAATGTGGATAAATGTAACGTTATGCATCTGGGTAGTAGTAATCTCTGTGCATCATATGTCCTAGGGCAGTGGTGGCGAACCTATGGCATGGGTGCCAGAGGCGGCACTCAGAGCCGTCTCTGTGGGCACCCGCACCCTGGAAAAAGTCTATGGTGTACCAATATGCCTTTTGACTTTTCCTACCATTCATCAGTGCAGGGCACGCTATGAATGGCACTAGCAGAACATTCAATGTAGGCAGGCTATTATAGCCAAATGATAAAGTACATGGAAGATATACTATATTGGACTGTAGTATTCAGGTTACATTGCAGTGTTGGCACTTTGCGATAAATAAGTGGGTTTTGGGTTACAGTTTGGGAACTCGGTCTCTAAAAGGTTCATCATCACTGTTCTAGGGGAGGTAACACTGGGAGAGTCACTTGTAGAGAGGATTTGGGTGTCCTTGTAGATCATAAATTAAAAAAACAGCAGAATGTCAATCAGCTGCTTCTAAGGCTACCAGGAAATTGTCATGTATTAAGTTAAGCATGGACTAATGGGACAGGGATATAATATTACAACTTTACAAAGTGTTGGTGCGGCCTCATCTGGAATATGCAGTTCAGTTCTGGGCACCAGTCCATAAAAAGGATGCCCTGGAGCTGGGAAGAGTACAGAGGAGAGCAACTAAACTGATAAGGGACCTGGAGGGTCTTAGTTATGATAAAGATTAAAAGAATTACATTTATTTAGTCTTGAGAAGAGACGTCTAAGGGGGGGACATGATTAACCTGTAAAAATATATAAATGGGCCTGTAATGGGGAGCCGGCGGTGCGCTCCCCCTCTGCAGTGCCGCCGGCATCCCGCTTGCGTGGAGGAGTGAGGATGCCCCCGGCGTCCTCGTCTCCATAGCAACGAGGGGGAGGGGAGGACCCAGCCGCTCATGCCTCCTAAGCATGGCCGATGTCCTCCATCCCCTAGACAACAAGCAGGGCAGGAACTGAGCGCCGACATTATTGAGTATGGGTTTGCCGGACGTGGGTCACATGACGCTGGCCACGTCACGTGACCCATCAATTGGGCCTATTTAAACAGGCAACCTGCTTGCCACAAGTTGCCTGTGATTGGTCTTTATACCTCTCTAAGCGTGTTACTCATTGCAATCTCTTTATTTGACCCCGGCTAGTATTCAAATTCATCATTGTATTATTCCTTTGTAGGCTGTGGCAGAGTGTCAAGATGATGTGTTTCTTCCGGCTGGAACGATCCAGCACTTAAGTGTCAATTTAGGTTATGGCTCTCAGAGGACCTGAAAGATATGTTGGTCAGTTATCCCTCCCAGGAAACCTTACAGCAGACCATGACTTTAGCCAGCGCACGGGGTCATTAAGACCAGCGTCAAAAAGCCAGTCTTAACAAATGACCACCTATGTGCCTAGAGTGAGAGACTTTCATATATTAAAGCACTCTGAGATGTTTACTGGAATGTTCAATTTCCCTGCCCAGGGATGGACTTATATTCCTAAGCCTTCTATGTCCATTCCAAAATACTGGTTGTTGACCCAGTACTTAGATCCACATTTTTGCATTTGTTATGGACTATTTTGAATTTGCCATATACTATTTTGCACCAGTGATGGACTTCACCCTATTGTGAGACCACCGCCCCATGTCTCCGTGCTAAAGACTGTCAACCCTAGTCACATCTGCTATATATATATTTGCACTGTTGATATGCATATGCTTTGCTTTGCCTTTGTGTCTTTCAGATATAAGAAAAAAGACCAGAAGAAAAGACAAGAATGAAACTATAGTGTACATATGCTAGCGGTTTGTCTTTCAGATAGCAGGAGAACTATGTGTTAAGGGAGGTTGCGGACAGCTTCTGTTAAAATAGGGGGGTGTTAATGCAGTGATAAAAGGGTTACTGTAATTTGTGCACTATGTGATCCAGCATGGATTTATAGGAGGAAATAGTAACCTTGATTTCCAGTTGCCAGGTAATGGGCTGGTCTATGATAGTGTTCGGAATTCCTAGCAAGCCAAAGCTAGAGTGAAAAAGTCCTGTTTTGGTGTACTGTGCCACATAAACCCTGAAAGAACTCTTCTCCAGGGACACACCATCCCTGAGAGTGAAAGCTGTCAGGAAAAGCAACTTTACTAAGGAACAACCTCTGAGGAAAGAAGCATTTGAATTTATAGAGATGGTTGAGGACCATAAAGACTATGCATGACTAAACAGTGAAGGCAATACATGCTTATGGTTTTGGACTGAACTGCCCGTGCTCTGGGTTAATTGAGTCTCATGCTCACCACAATTCTGAGATGAATTGATGATTCCTCCATTTAGGGGGAGCACCCCACAGATGGGAACTGCAGAAAGTTCAGTGAGAGTTTGCACACCTGTGGTCATCTGGGGAGAGAAGGACTTACAAGGAAACATCTTACTGCCTACTTCTTATACAGAGGCCTCTGGAGAATTACTGCCTTGTGAAATACTTGAACACTGTGCCTACTTCTTATATTGTACTACAACCCTCATCATGTATTCAGTAAAGAGAGGCTTTATCTGTGCTAACCAGGCAGGCATGGTCACTGCCTCCACCACTCGCCTGACCCTGTACCTGTCCACCTGCCTTTCACCCTGCCAATCATCCAACATAAAGGGCTCCCCAGCCACCACCATGTAGGAGCCCCAAGCACAGGGTGAGCCCCCAGGGAAACACAGTGTGCCCACAAGGTCCAGGAGAGCACTGGCATCAGGGTTAGCCACCATGAGAACTATAACCACCCTCATTGTCTCAGCAACCACTCCCTTCCTTCTCACTCTCCATCCACGCACATCCCTCTGTGGGCCGGGGCGCGGTGTTCATTTTGGGTATACGAGTCTCGTGGACAGTCCTCATAGGTGACTGACAGCCTTCCCTGCATAGTTAGGCAAAAAAATAACTGTCAGTCACTGATAAGACCACCAAGTGGTTAAATGGATAGATTACAAATTGCACTGAAGTTTTTCCCCACAAAACTATATATTAATCTGTTGAGCTTCTCCTTTTATATAACACATTGCCAGTAGATTAGACAGCATGTAATAGGGTCTGTATTTGGCTATCTTCTGCAGTCCCTTTGGGAATGAATGGCGCAGTAGAGCACATACTCAACCAGCTGCTCCATTCATTTCGGGGTATGGGGCCCTAGTTTTCATGATTGATGGGGATCCCAGTGGTCTGACCCCCACTAATCTTATAGTTACCCACTATCCTGTGGCTATGTAGTAACTTCTTATAACCAGAATACCCCTTTAAGCCCTTCCTGACATCTGGTACATGTATGGCAGATGTCAGGTCTTAAAATGTACTTCCTGTTTCACACAGAATGACAACCAGGGCTAATGTCTGCGATCAGCGGCAATGCCGATCGTAGACATTGGTGGTCAAATTACCTTTACCTTATACAAATTGCAGTGTAATGATTGCATGTTGGGGTCTACTTGCTTTGGGGCTTAAAAAAAGGTTTTAAAAAGTTTTTTAAAGTACAGTGATCCCTCAAGATACAATTTCCTCAGGATACAATATTTTCAGCATACAATGGTCTTTTCTGACCCATCATAAATTGAAACCAGACTCAGATCCAACCAATCAAGGTCACTTCTCTAGTAGGATATCTGTATTAGTTGCTAGTTAGGAGCTATTCCTGACTGTTATATGTAAGACTTGTTTTATCTGTCTTAGTTATCTTATTTAAGTTATTCTTATTTTTCTTAAATCTTCATTTTCTCTTATCTTGGATGTTATTTTGGGGCTTTGGGACCAATTACTCAACTTACAATGGTTTCAACATACAATGGTCCTCCTGGAACCAATTAATATTGTAACTTGAGGGACCACTGTATAATCAGGGGCGGGCTGGGCCGGGGGGCAGGAGGGCACATGCCCCCCGGGCCGGTGTATGTCAGGGCCGCCGCGGCTCCTGAACTCAACTGTATCTGCATCCACTAGATGCAGATACAATTGTGCCAGTAGCAGCCAGCGCAGGCGCTATTCCCGGTGGCCGGCGCACCGATGTGACGTCATCGCGCCGCCTGCGACGTCCCTCAGGAGCAGACCCGCCAGAAGAGGCCGGGTCTGCATCGTGGGACCGCGCCTGGACAGGTGAGTATAAACTGCCCTCCCCCTATACTCTCTACATGCAGCCCTAAACCTAATACTGGCCCCTGCCTCCCTATTACTGACCCCCCATACTGGCCCTGCCTTACCCTAACCCTAATACTGGCCCCTGACTCCTAATACTGACCCTGCATTAACTCATAACCCTAATATAGGCCCCTGACCCCTAATACTGGCCCTGCCTGACCCCTAACCCTAGTACTGGCCCCTGACCTCTAATACTGGCCGCTGACCACTTATTTTGGCCCCTAGTACTGACCTCTAACCTTGGAACCCTAACCGTGATACTAGCCCCTTACCCCCTAGTACTGACCCCTAATACTGGCCTTGCCTGACCCCCTAATACTGGCCCTGTCGCACCCCTAAGGCTACTTTCACACTTGCGTCAGCAGGATCCGTTTGTGAGATCCGTTCAGGCTCTCACAAACAGATCCGTCCTGATAATACAACCGTCTGCATCCGTTCAGAACGAATCCGTTTGTATTATCTTTTACATAGACAAGACGGATCCGTTCTGAACTCCATTGAAAGTCAATGGGGAACGGATCCGTTTACTATTGTGCATGAGTAAACGGATCCGTTCCCATTGACTTACATTGTAGTCATGACGGATCTGTCTCCATTCTGCTCAGTCAAGCGGACGCCAAAACGCTGCCAGAGTGGAATGGAGACGGAACGGAGGCAAACTGATGCATTTTGAACGGATCCTTATCCATTCAGAATGCATTAAGGAAAAACTGATCAGTTCAGGACCGTTTGTGAGAGCCTGGGACGGATCTCACAAACGGATCTTGCTGACGCAAGTGTGAAAGTAGCCTAACCCTAGTACTGGCCCCTACCTTAGTACTGGTCCCTGACCTCTAATACTGGCCCCTGACCCCTACCCTAGTACTGACCTCTAACCCTGAACCCCTAACCCTAATATTGACACCTAATCCTGTCCCTAACCCTAATATTGACTGCTAACCCTAATACTGACCCCTAATACTTTCCCTAACTCTAATAGTACACCATACAGACCCCTAACCCTACTATTGACCCCTAACCCTGAGGCTACATTCACATGACCATATGTGTTTTGAGGTCCACAAATTGCGGATCCACAAAACACGGATACTGGACGTGTGCGTTCCACATTTTGTGGAACACACATGCCCAGCCCTATGATAGAAATACCTGTTCTTGTCTGCGATTGCGGTCAAGATTAAAACATACTCTTTTTTTGCGGGGCTTGCGGAGCGGAACTACGGATTTGCGGCCCCATTGAAGTGAATGGAAATACGGTTGTTTGAATGTACCCTAATGCTGCCTCTAACCCCAGTACTGGCCCCTAACTGATACTGACCCTAATTCTAATACTGGCCCTAAGGGTGCATTCAGACGACCGTATTCAGACGACCGTATTTCTAAGTCTGAATCCGTTCCACAATTTTGCCGAACGGGTGCAGACCCATTCATTTCAATGGGGCCGCAAAAGATGTGGACACCACACCATGTACTGTCCGCATACGTAGTTCCGTTCCCCCCAAAAAAATATAGCGCATATGTCCTATTCTTGTCCGCAAGAATAGGCATTTCTATATAGGGCTGGCACTGTGCGTTCCGCAAAATGTGGAACGCACAAGGCCAGTATTTGTGTTTTGCGGATCCACAATTTGGGGACTGCAAAACACTTTCGGTTGTCTGAATGTAGCTTTATGCTAATACTACGCCTATCCCTAATACTGACCCCTAACCCCAATACTGACCCCTAAACCCAATACTGGCCCTTAACTCTAACACAGTGACCATAATATATGCCTGTCCACATATATCTGTACACACTGCATCTTTTACACCTGACATATACACACAGAGTACTGATACGTCAGGTACAAGGTATAATAGATGCAGTGGGTAAACGTATATCGTATATACAGCAGTGTACTGATATGTGAGGTATGAGGTATAATAGATGTAGTGTACAGATATATAGTATATACAGCAGTGTACTGATATGTGAGGTATGAGGTATAATACATGCAGTGTGTACAGGTATATAGTATACAACCTAGTGTACTCATGTGAGATACGAGGTGTAATTTATACATCACATCTCACATATCAGTACACTGTTGTATATACTATATATGTACACACTGCATCTAATATACGTCATACTTCACATATCAGTACACTGCTGTATATACTATATACCTGTACACACTGCATTTATTATACCTCATACCTCACATATCAGTACACTGCTGTATATACTATATACCTGTACACACTGCATTTATTATACCTCATACCTCACATATCAGTACACTGCTGTATATACTATATACCTGTACACACTGCATTTATTATACCTCATACCTCACATATCAGTACACTGATGTATACACTATATATTTGTACACACTGCATCTAATATACGTCGTACTTCACATATCAGTACACTGCTGTATATGCTATATATCTGTATATACTGCATATATTATAAAAGTATAATAGATGCATTGTGTACAGATATATATACAGCAGTGTACTGATATGTGAGGTATGACGTATAATAGATGCAGTGTGTACAGATATATAATATATACAGCAGTGTACTGATATGTGAGGTATGAAGTATAATAGATGCAGTGTGTACAGATATATAGTATATACAGCAGTGTACTGATATGTGAGGTATGAGGTATAATAGATGCAGTGTGTACAGATATATAGTATATACAGTAGTATACTGATATGTGAGGTACGAGGTATAATAGATGCAGTGTGTACAGATATATAGTATATACAGTAGTATACTGATATGTGAGGTACGAGGTATAATAGATGCAGTGTGTACAGATATATAGTATATACAGCAATGTACTAATATGTGAGGTACGAGGTATAATAGATGCAGTGTGTATAGATATATAGTATATACAGCAGTGTACTCATATGTGAGGTATGAAGTATAATACATGCAGTGTGTACAGATATATAGTATATACAGCAATGTACTAATATGTGAGGTACGAGGTATAATAGATGCAGTGTGTATAGATATATAGTATATACAGTAGTGTACTGATATGTGAGGTACAAGGTATAATAGATGCAGTGTGTACAGATATATAGTATATACAGCAGTGTACTGATATGTGAGGTACGAGGTATAATAGATGCAGTGTGTACAGATATATATTATATACAGCAGTGTACTGATATGTGAGGTACGAGGTATAATAGATGCAGTGTGTACAGATATATAGTATATACAGCAGTGTACTGATATGTGAGATATGAGGTATAATAGATGCAGTGTGTACAGATATATATTATATACACTGCTGTATATACTATATATACCCACTGCATCTAGCTTGTCATGTGACCGTTAGCAACTTGTAGCCAGTGACGTCTCACTCACTGCATTCTAGCTTTTACCGAGTATTATAATACAGTGTCTGTACGCTGTATTCAGGGAGCACTCAGAAGAGGCACTATACATAAAGGGGGCACACTGAAGGGGCACTATACACAAAGGGGCACATATAAGAGGCACGTTTTATAACGGGCACCAATCATGTGGCACTAGCATTAAGGGCACTGTGTGTGGCACTATAAACAGAGGGCACAGGGCATATGACACTATATACAGAGGGCATATGGCACTGTATACAGAGGGCACAGAGTATGTGGCACTGTATACAGAGGGCACAGAGTATGAGGCGCTACTATTGGGGGTCTTGTGTGTAGCACTAATGCTGCTGTTATATTCAGAGCACAGCATGTGGCACTAAGATGAGTTTGTGTCAGTATGCAGGGTGCCAATGTGTTGGAAAAGCGTGAAGCTGAAGCTTCTTGGCAAAATCTGCAGAGCTGAATTTTGCACGGGAGGAGTCATCATGGTGATCTGAACCAGATGGGGAAGAACTCAGGAAGAGACGTCACCTGTAAGTCACTAAATGGAAATGATTATTCTGCTACTGACTGTGTATGATGGGAGCTGTAGTCACCTGGATGATCTACAGCTGATGATGGGTGGTAGCATGCTGTTTTGGTTGGTAAATCTGGTCCCTCTAATGATCAGGCTGTTGCTACGGACTCAGCCATGTCCTGTATCTGGGCTCCAAGATGAAAACACAACCAGCTGCCGCCTTTTAACCATTTAAAGCCCATTTACCTATACTGCCTTTATATGGTAGGCGGAGTTAAACAAGTTAAGGTTGGACCGCTACACATGGGCCAGTGCTGTGTGCTTGCCCCCCAGGCTAAAATTTGCCAGCCAGCCCCTGTGTATAATATGACATAAATATAAAAAATATAAAACAAAAACTCAAAAACTGAAAATCACCAGATCGGGAAGGGGTTGAATTGAGGGTGTTTAGTAAAGAATACAGCCCCGATCTCGGTGCAGTTACTGTAGTCATTGATACTCTTGATGTCTTACCTAATAGAACGTACACAAGCTACAACTATTACTCCTAAATAACTTCTCTGATCATTGACGGTTAATGATGAGTTTTGATGATGGACCCCCTGCTCTAGGGGCTATAGCGGGAAGAAGTTGAGCCCTGAACTGCTTTCCATGCTTGCTTTGACACTGTCCTGGTAGTTACCTGCAACCACCACTGAGAGGAGCTCAATGCATAAAGATTTACACAACCACCAGATTATACAGTTCAATAGCAGCTGTATAAATCCATCCATATGCAGTTACTAACTGTAGTGGTGGCAGAATACAGCTAGTAAGAACCAAATTTTGGACCTAAAAAGCAGATGGCCACTTTTATAAATTGTTTTGTGCCATTCGGAGAAAGGGCAGGCTCAGACTGGCCCATAGGAGAACAGGTGAATCCCACCGTAGGCCCGTGAGCAAGGTGCACCCCTATTCTCCATCTCCCTTCTCAAGTGGCACATAACACAGTAGACTGATAGCACTGTATATAGATAGGCAGCATACAGCATCTTAACCAGCCTATGTTGATATGAAGACCTGGGCACATTATTTAACCAAGCACCCAGTTTATTATTATATACACATTGGGTGGCTGAGATGACTTTTAGATATAGAGTTAGGCTAACCATGTCCTCTTTCCCCAGGGATCTGCCCTCTCCAAGTCACTGCATGGGCCCCCATAATCATATTGTAGCGGCTTGCTGCTGCTGCCACTGTATGGGTGGTTAGTATTCGCATACTTTTTGTATTTTTAAAGCTTTTCTATGCTGAATGTGCTTAGGAAGCGTTGAAACGGTCTCATTTTGTAATGCAAAAATAGTTGCCAAAGAGTTGTCCGATAAACTGAATAGACATAATGTATGGAAATTTCTACATACTTTTCATATCACTTTCCATATATATCATTTAAGCCTCATGCACACAATCGTATTTGTGGTCCATGTGCGATCCACATTTTTGGATCTGCAAAAAAATATTAAAATGGACAGCACACAGATGTCATAGAACAGGTGCCATACTTGTCACTTTGGCGGACAAGAATTGGCATTACTACAATGGTGCCCATGGAACGTGCGTGATACACACGGACTACATCCGTATTTTGCAGATCTGCGATTTGTGGACTGCAAAACGGACACGGTCATGTTCAGGAGGCACTAGTGGTATGGTATATGTAAAATGTACAGAACTACAAAAAAGTAAAAAGTTCACCTGGTTGTTCCATATTGCTCTTGTATGTTTTACAACAGCTGGAGGGCCGCAGGTTGGGCATCCCCGCTCTAAAGGTTACAAATCTCTGAGTTTCCAGGCAGAAAGACACTTTGTGGTCACCTAAACGTCATGGAGGTGACAGTAGACTGTATGGCCTGCTCATGCTTACAGTAGATGCTCCCACACTTTATTATACTGTGAACCCCTTTATAGATTCATTTTGTAGTATGTATCAAAAAAGTTGCACTCTATGTAACTGCTTCTTCTAGTGCAAGATTCTCTAATACTTGTCAATACCCAATATACACTCACCGGCCACTTTATTAGGTACACCTGTCCAACTGCTCGTTAACACTTAATTTCTAATCAGCCAATCACATGGCGGCAACTCAGTGCATTTAGGCATGTAGACATGGTCAAGACAATCTCCTGCAGTTCAAACCGAGCATCAGTATGGGGAAGAAAGGTGATTTGAGTGCCTTTGAACGTGGCATGGTTGTTGGTGCCAGAAGGGCTGGTCTGAGTATTTCAGAAACTGCTGATCTACTGGGATTTTCACGCACAACCATCTCTAGGGTTTACAGAGAATGGTCCGAAAAAGAAAAAACATCCAGTGAGCGGCAGTTCTGTGGGCGGAAATGCCTTGTTGATGCCAGAGGTCAGAGGAGAATGGGCAGACTGGTTCGAGCTGATAGAAAGGCAACAGTATATGTATAATATATTACATAACTGACAATGCTACAGTCATCAAGGATAAGGCTGTCACAATTAAGCTTAAATGAGGGTGTACAGTCAAAAAATTCAGGGATACGTTTTTGTGACTAACATACTTTGAGCATCAATACAGATGGTGGCTCAGTGGGTAGCACTGTTGTCTTGCAGCGCTGGGGTCCTGGGTTTAAATCTGGTCAAGGACAACATCTGCATGGAGTTTGTATGTTCTCCCCATGTTTGTGTGGGTTTCCTCTGGGTTCTCCAGTTTCCTCCCACACTCCAGACATACTGATAGGGAACTTAGATTGTGAGCTCCATTGGAGAAAGCAAGTGATGAAAATGTCTGTAAATGCTGCAGAATATGTCATACCTATAAGTGCATAAAATAAATAAAATGTATTTTTGTAACATGCTCTGAGCCGATGTGAATGCACTGTATTTACAAAGGGTTTTTGTTTGTTTTTTTGCTCTTTTACTGTTTTGTGTATTTATCTTTGGGATTTGATATGATTTTAAAGTAAATATTTACATGTGAATTAGTTATATATTACTATTGTGTCTTTGGAAAGCAAGGGATGCGTGATCTGTGCCTCCCCTGCCTTTCTTGCTGTTACCAGCAAACTTAATATTTCTAAATGTGGGTATAAAATAATGACATCAGTTCCCAACACTGGAGCAACAGGGTTCTAGATACAGCATGGATAGTATTTCTGCAATTGGAGCTACTTACCCTTAAACTAGTCCATGAAGTGGTTCTTGTTTTGTTTTACTAAAAATGTATTTTATTAAACTCACATGACAGTTTACTTTCCTCTAAACTTTATATTGTACTCCTCCCATCCTTCACATCCCAGTGCTTGCCCCTTTAAACGCATGACTTGCTTTTTTATAATACATATACAAGATTAGTGAAGGCAAACTCTTCCAGCCACTAGCTAAACATCTGCGTACTGCTGGGACCCCAGACCATGACCTTACACTTTATGTGTCACCGACATTTGTCAGCTCAGCACAAATGAAATGAGAAACTAGAAACTTCTCATCTATCGCAGTGACTGTAAGTAATGTGTGAAACGTGTAAGAGGTGCGAAAAGCTCTCAAAGAAACTCTGCATATAAAAAAATACACACAGATAGAACCTGTCGCCATAAAAAAGGCAGTGTAATCAGCAGGCAGCGGGTCATGGGATTTACATATGTTAGGGCACCCTACATGTCTGAAAATTTTTATGGTCCTCATTTTGTACCATTTGACTTTTACCAAGACTCGCTGCTGCCTCTGCATTCATTTCACATGACTGACTGTGTTGTTGACAGCACCTCCAACTCCTGTTAATTAAACCCCACCCTTAGGCAAGATACCTGTATTTGGAATGCTGTAAAGCATGCTGCCACTGGACTTTGTAGCAGTAGAAGTATTTTCTCAGGAGTGACAAATCATGTTTCATTATTGGCAATATGATGATCCAATCGGGGTGTAGTGGAAGCCCTAAGAATGCCGCTTATCAGGGTGCATAGAGGGTACTACAAAATATGGTGAAGGAAGGAAGGGCTGGCATTGGGGGAGGGATTAAACTTGGAAATTACACAGGGCCTCCATACCCAAAGAGGGCACCTTGAGGATTCAGAGAACTAGATTTGTAGCCTGCTGCCCTAAATACCCATGGGATTGTTGCATTCATGCAGTGGCTAGGTTTGAGGTTGCCCCCAACACTACGCTTGGTCCCCTGGACATTGTTCAGGTGTCACCAAATGTTGCTGCTCTCCGGAGGGGTTGGTAAGGGATGGAGTACAGTCCAGAGAGTGAGGGTCTGCAGTAAACTAGTGTGGTTCTTTACAGGAGGAATTCAGGTGCAAAACAGTACAGGCAATGCACTGAGCTGGATTCTCTACTCTCCCCTGTGGTAGCGGAATATCCTATGCTGAGAAAAGGCATGAGCCAGCTGTCCCTCTCTTTCTCAGAAGGCTGGTATCCTGACCAAAGGGCTGGTGGCCCGGGGTCTGTGGCAAAATATCCCTATTTCAGCAGCTTTCTCTGGTAACTTGCACCATCTGGCAAATTCTCTCCTACTAAACACTGGTCTCTATCTGCAGTCCACTAGGGTCTCTGACTGGTCTATTTTTATACAGTTTCTAACTGATCTAGAACCTTCTACTGGAAGAGGTGACGCTAGAGAAGCACAGCCTAACAGAAACAATGCTGCAGTTCATGGCTGCCATAGACTTGTATTGGACCTCAATACAAGCCAATGGGAATGACCAAGCAAATTTCAGTCCTAAATAACAGTCTGACAGCTAAACCAGATGGTCAAAAGTTCACTATGTCAGGCTTTTCTCTCTAAAACTCAACTCTACATAGTCCCTTATGAAAGAAGTGGATAATTACTAACTTCTCAGGGCACAGGTTGGAAATTCCCAGTCTCAGAACTGGCTGTGCATTAACCCTTTCCACACCCTTTCTCAGGAGTGACAGATCCTGTTTCATTATTGGCAAATACAGTGCAATAACAGTGGAAATGATCAGGATATATGATATGATGCAAAGCACTAGTACAGGACTGTTATCTCCCTCTATATGGTCCATACGTGGTGGCAATATTGGTCTTTGTATAGGAACAGAGATGAGTAAATTTCCCCAAATTTTACTCTGTAGAATTGGCTCCTGGCTGGTGTAGACTTCAGTTTCTAACACGTCTGCATCTCACTTCAGTACAGAGCAATCAAGACTGGTGTATGGGAACGTCAGTCTTGATATATGTCCCTCATGGTGTAAGGAGTTTGATATGGAAGAACTCTGGTGTCTGCAGAAAGCCCTGATCTCTCCCCCATCCAATAATTGGACACCACAAAAGGGGACCCAACTCCATATTAATGCCCATGGCTTTGGACTGAAATATCCAACAAGCTCATATACTGTAGGGGTGATAATCAGATGTCCACATAGACACCAGCAGCGTACATAGGGAAGTAAGGGCCCCAAAGAAAGGATCAAACCAGGTCCCCACACAGGACAGAAGGGTTTCTACCTAAACCCTTTTCAATGACCCTTGGACCATTTTTAAACTGCTTCAATTTTTAAAAGTTGTTCCTTTAGAGGATAGAATCCTGACCAAGTTTTCACCTCCAGTAGAAGAGGAGATAATCCCAACTAAGGCCTCTTTCACATTAGTGGCAGCACGGATCCGGCAGGTGAAGGGTGCTGCCGGATCCGTGCTGCCGCAGGGACATGTGTGGGGCCGGAACCGCGCTCCGGCCCCACACATGTCACACAGTACATACACACAGACACACATACACAGACATATACACATACAAATACACATACATACTTACATGCTCCCGGCAGGTCTCTTCACAGCACAGTACAGGAGCAGGACAGCACGCACATAGGACGATTCCCCACAGCGCTGTCCTGCTCCTCCTGCGCTATGGTGACCTGCCAGGAGCATGTAAGTATGTATGTGTATGTGTATGTCTGTATGTGTGTATGTATGTGTGTGTGCAGGTGACGGATCCGTCATGAACTCCATTGAAAGACAATGGAGGACAGATCCGTTCACCATTGTATCACACCAAACGGATCCGTCCCCATTGACTTTCATTGGGGGTCATTCCGGATCCGTCTTGGTGCGGATGCCTGGACCGGAGAGCAAACCGCAGCATGCTGCGGTTTGCTCTCCGGTCTGAAAGACGGAACAGAATGCTTCAGTTCAGTTTTGCCCCCATTGACAATGAATGGGGACAAAACTGAAGCGTTTTATTCCGGTATTGAGCCCCTATGACGGAACTCAATACCGGAATTATAAAACGCTAGTGTGAAAGTAGCCTAAGACTCTCTTGCTCTGGGCCCCATAGTAGTCGCATGGTCTGCTGCTATGGTAGATAAACCCCTGATAGGCACACTGTATTAGAGAAGATTATAATAAAGGTATGTTTCCTCTAGGAGGAGCACTAACAAAAGCAGTAAATTACATTGCGGTGAGATAACATTTTTATTCTCATTTTTATGATTATTTTTACACTCTTTAAAGCTTCCTTATAGATAACAGGCCTTTATATGACTTTTGTAAAGGAAACAAAATGAAAAAGGTACAACAAAAGAAATGAAAATCAGCAAGACATTTCATCTTGTGCAGTCACATGTAAATGATGAGCCGTTTTTGTAGTAAGTTCTATGAGAAACCAATTCTGTAATAACAATGAGGAGGATTCAATAACTGAGTGCACATCAGCATTAATTATGTAATATAAAAGTCTAATGAAGTTACAGAAGATATCCAGCGTCTAGCTACAAAATAAAGCAAAAAAACAGTACTCATTTCTTCAATTCCCCACTGATCCGGTGCAGCCCATCCAGTTTTTCATGCAGTCTTTCTTGACAAATGGCTAGCATGTGATCAAGTGGTCATGTGCCATACTACTGGCATCATGGCTATCATCACTGAGCAATGATGCCAGTAGTACAGCACATGACCACTGAGGGCACTGATTGGCTGCAGCAGTCAGCTACTGGCCGCTTAAAGGGGTTATCTGGGTTGCGAGGCTGCCACTTCAGGAATCACGTGTCGTACGTTGAGCAAGTGATCCTAGCCTGGAGTAGAACCCGCAGCGCCTGCAATATCTCACCACAGCGTTAGCGAGAAATTAAGACTCACACCTGCGCTGTGGGTTCTAACACCAGGCTAGAATCACGTGCCTGATTTATAGGACATGATCCCGGAAGTGGCTGCCACGCGGGACTGTGGGGGGGGGGGCGTCCCACCGTTTAAATTTTTGCCTCAGACAGCACGAAGGCTATGAGCTTCCCAGCCCCTGACCACAAAGCACTGAGGGAAGAGAGGCCCAAGCTGAACTCTTGTACGAGGGCCCCTGAGCCCTGAGCTACGCCCCTGTGTACATACACTGTATAGTGGCCGACTGGCCATAGGGGCGGACTGGCCATAGACCTTACAGGGAAATTTCCCAGTGGGCAGAAGCCCAGGGGCTGTCCAAGTCCTCCACATTGCCACCTGTTGGGTTCATGGTGAGCTGATGCTCTCAGCATTACGTAATGCTAGGAGCATCTGGTACTTATGAACCTGGCCGGCAGAAGAAAGTGCCCTCCTGCATTCAGCTGTTGACCCTGCCTACTTATATTGGCCCTGCTTTCTGTCACTTAGGGCAACATTTAGCTTTTTTTTTTCCAGGGCCACTTTAAATTCCCAGTCCGCCCCTGATAGTGGCCGTGTTTGGCGAATTCCGTGTTGATCCAATTCAACAGCAAGAAAATTTAGACTAGCACATCCATAGTCACAGGTTCACATCCACAAAGCTAACATGCAGACAGCAAACAAAATACGTATGGCAGCACACTGTTATTAATGCAAACAATAAAACTAGGGATTAGGGATTATTCTGGATTACAGTGCTACTATACATAAAAAATGGAAGAGCTTTGCGCACATTCTTGATTGAACGTGTGTCGGGTCCATCTAGCAACGCCAAGGTGGCTTCTGCAGATGGGTACCTAACACTAACAGAACTGTCTCTCCTGGGCCTAACCTAAGCCTACAATGTTCAGGGCGGTGTAGGAACCAGCTATATCTATACTCTGCCCTGGAGCCCTGGGCAGAGTACCACTTTAATCCAGAATAATCCCTAATCCTTAGTTCTATTGTTTGCATGTGTAACGGTGTGCTGCCATACGTTTTTGTTTGCTGCTTGCTCCCATTCAAGTGATAATAGACACATGGAAGGAACAGATTTTTGTAATGTATTTGTACAAGGTTCTACTCTTTGTAACATTACAAGCCAAGTGACAATGCTGACAATGCTGAGCACATTGCTATAGTAGCTCTGTAAGAAAACCTTATTGTGCCGGAGATATGGAAACAGCGATGGACGCTTGCAAGGTGTACGTAGATCCTGCAGTCACGGTCGTATGCTTTCTGTTAAGGCTGGTATTTCCTGTCCTCAGCCTGCCTGTTAGGGAGCAGGAAAGAGCACAGTCTGCAGAGCATTGCAGGGTGGCAGAGGCTGCCCAGCCTTTGATCCCAGCCTCACATACCAGACGAAGCTGTGTTGAGTTTGGGGATTTGCTGGGATGAGCAAATTATTATTCCTCCTGGAAATTGCGCTGCCACTGACATTCCTGTGTGTCGAGACTTAAATCCATCCATTCAGAGCTAATAAAACAAGAGCAGAATTCTGGAATGGAATGAGACACAGGGAGAGGAGAGACAGGAGCGGCAGAGGCCGGCGAGGAGCATCTGTCACCTGCAACTCGAAAACATTCCCCTTAGTGTCAGTGTCTATGCGGCTCTCTAAAATCAATGCATAGAGCTCATCTGTAGGCTGCAGACACCGCCACACAGATGATCAGGATCCCTTCCCTCTGTTAACAGGAATTTATTTTATTATTTATTTTGAAACAGACTAAACGTGTGCGAAAGACGTCGCGGACCTTTTATGATACTTGCATTCAGGTTTTTTAGTCTTTACCGACCACAATGAGAGAGGAGGTAGAAGTCAGAGGAGACATAATTATATAGCGCGCACAATTACTAATTTGAGGTTTGCTCGCTCCTAATTGGTACAGAAAGAGCAGTTCTAAATATATCCCTGACACTATCACATTGTAGAACCAGGACTAAAAGCTGATTGTGTTTCATTTGAACGGGTTATCCGGAATAAGTGAAAAGGGTCTACTTCTTTTCTAGGAACAGCGCCACCCTTGCCCATGGGCTGTGTCTGGTATTACAGCTCAGCCACCCTCAAATGAACATGACTGAGCTACAACAGCCAAACACACCACAAGAATGGCAGCGTATCTGGGAAAGGTAGACCTGTTTCATCTGCATTAATTCCTATTCTAATACTTAAAGGGCATCTGTCAGCAGATTTGTAGCTATGACACTGGCTGACCTGTTACATGTGCGTTTGACAGCTGAAGACATCTGTGTCAGTCCCATGTTCATATGTGCCTGCATTGCTGGAAAAAAAGGATGTTTTAATATATGCAAATGAGCCTCTAGGAGCAACAGGGGCGTTGCCATTATTCTGAGAGGCTTTTCTCTCTCTGCAGCTGCTGTGTCCTCTGCACTTTGATTAATGGGGCCAGGCAGTGAAAATATCATCTTAAAACATCACTTAGCTAACAGAGTGCTGAGGCCTCTTTATACAGCGGATCAGAGGGGGTGTCTGGTGTCCACCATATTGATGACCTATCTTGAGGACCTGATCAACTTCTATTCTTCTTCTTCCCCTCCCAGGTGAAAACACGGCATGTTCAGACAGCTGCCACTAGGGGGAGCTCAGTGCAAAGACATATTGTAGCTTCATTTGGACTGTATAAATTCCAACGCACTTAGCTCCCCCTAGTGGTTGCTGCAGGCAGATAGGTTTGTAGAAGTTGTAGAATGTATTAATGTATTTACGCCAGTTTTTTGGTATAAATACATTGAGAAATATGGGGGGTCTTCTATTAAGGAAAGTATGCCACTATTTGGCATACTTTGTTGCACAATTGGTCGCAAAGGGGATTTACTGCCAAGTCAGACGGCCGGCCTGTCTCATTTACCATTTTCTACGCTGGTTTATGGGAGGGGCGTATTTCAAACCATGCCATACGGCCGGCGGAACCAAGCGCCAAAGTTATGTAGAGGCAAGCGCAGGGGTATTAAAGGGGTTATCCCATGACTAATGTAAAAAAGGAAAATCAGACATCATATAGTACATGCAAAAGAAAAAACAATATAAAATATTATAAATGGATACTTGTGAATGTATTGTTATTTGTATTTTTATTTGCATTTCATTATTATTGTGTTGCTACTGATGATTTATGATGGTTTTTAGTGAATATATTATGAATATAACTTGAAATCAAACCAAGGATTAAGAAGAGAGGCGTTCCTCTCCAGATTTGTGTAAATTAAACGCCCGAAAGAGGGTGGGACAGAAGCCCCTCAAGAAGCGAAAGCGAAACCTAGGTCGGGCAAGATGCGAGGGAGTATGCTTGCTTTGTGACATGCTGTTGATGCTTTTATGTTTGTGAGTATATTAAAACATTTTAACGTACCACTTTGTCGGCGGTGCTTCACTATTGGTGAATCACAAAATTACAAAGAGAGGGGGACCTGGCTTAACTGTGATCTGGATTGACTCTGGAAATTTAGAGCAGCGCAGTCTTTTATTTTGACTAGTTATCATATAGTATATGACAACCTCTTTCTAACAAAGCTAGAACAGTGTCCTGTACCTCACATGGATCCAGAGATCTCCCCATTCATTGCTCTGCTAGATTTATATCAAGCTGGCAGCTCAAAGGGAGTGTATTTTCTGTTGCAGCTAAGGGGAGTGTCCATGTTTTACCTATCACAGCTCAGGAAGCAGTTGAAAGATGGAACTGAGCACATGTGGCCATCTCAGGGAGCAGGTCAAAGAAGTAAGAAAAAGAACAGCAGGTGGCGCTATACAGATACATTTTATTGAGTAACTCAGAGGTTATACTAAATTCTTTATTACATACAATTACAAAAGGATTCAGATACAGGTGCTGGTTTGAAAACTGTAGAATATTTTTAGTGGACACCCCCTTTAAGACCAGCGTATAAATCGCCAGTCTTAATTAATGACCCCAATGGTGTTTATAACGAGCGCCTTATTTTTGATGCACCTATTCCACTTTTTCCAACACAGAAGTCAGACAAAGTGTGTGAGGCCAAGGGTAACCTTTTATTACAATTATTTTTAAATAAAATTTCTTTTGCTTGATAAAATAAAATATTACATTTGTCAGAAATCTGGGGTGTCATGCCTTGTGCTTCACATTGCCTGGGAGTGTTTGACACATGCATGCTGGGAAACTGGTGGTGCAGGGAGACTATAAGTTTCGCTATGGGACCCTATAAGATCTGTGTACACAGAAGTGGACATACCACCTGTACAGCCATTCAGCTGCACAGGGGCCCAGCGTGGAAGGAGGCCCTGCACTCACGTCTCTGTCTTCCAGCCGACAACGAGCACAGCAGGATCGTTCAAAGCTCGGGGAGGAAGGTCCTGTGCTGTACTGAGAGGAGATGAGAAATCCAGTACAGCTTAAAGGGGTTCTCTAGGAATTAAGAAAATGAAAATACTTAAATATTACTTCATAATAAATATATTGCCAAATACCTTTCATTAATTATAATGGCTCGTTTTGTCTGGGGATCAGTCTTTAGGAGAAACAAAATGGCCGCTGTCCTATTAGTACACATAAAACCTGTCCTAATCACACAGCAGGATAAGTTACTTCACAACACTGAGGTAAAGAGCTGCCTCATCCTCCTCTTTGCTCTGCTTGTCAGGGATTATGGTCCTGAATACAGATGGTAAGATCTTTAGCTGAATCTCTGTAGGAATAGAGTTCATGAGCAGATGTGGCTGATGAGCAGCAGCTCTTGTATGCAAGTAGTGGATTAGGCACTTTATCTGGAGCCCGTGGATTAAGCAACACTATCGGTAATAAATAAAAACATTTAATATTTGTGCGCATAGATTCAATAAAACATACCCATAAACATCATAGTAGTAATGCTTAACTATTACAAATGAGGCAATATGTCAGCAGAAGCTGATTTTCTATGATGCGGACTAGTATTGCCTTGTATCCTATATTAAAAGTCCTCAATATGTAGTCATGCCGTTGAAAAACCACCAACGATATTCTAAAATAGTAGCTTCTTGTAGATTGATTTTGAGATCCTTATATCTTGTATGCAGTCTCCATTACCACAGTCTGTCCTGTCCGTTCTCTCTGATGGTCGCAATGCGACTCATTATTTGCAAATAACGACAAGACTTTTTAGTCTTGTCGCCATTTGCGCATGGACCCCACCAGCATTTATCGATACTGCGCTACTGCGCAGCCTAGTATCGGAGAACATGGTGCTCGCTGCTGTCAGCGTGCTCCATGTTCCCTCAGCAGCACAGGGGAGAAGGAAGCTTTTGCTCCCCCCTGTACTGCTGCTGCCACCAATCAGGGGGGAGAGGGGAGGGGCAAGGGCGCACTGCGCCACCAATGAGAGGGGCAGAGGAGGGGAGGGCGCACTGCACCACCAATGAAGTTAACTATGTTTAATACAACTACAGGAGGCGAGTGCGGCACCTGAGGATTTAAAGGGGTTCTGCAGTTCTGTAAAACTGATGATCTACCCCCTGAATAGATCATCTGCATCTGATTGGCACGGACCAACACCCGGGACCCCTGCCGATCAGCTGTTTGAGAAGGCAGCGGCGCTGCAGGAGCGCCGCGGCCTTCTCTGTGTTTTCCTCAGGCCCAGTGACGTCACGACTAGTTTCACTGGCCTGGGCGGGGCTAAGCTCTGGTCACTTGAAAGGAGCTTAGCCCCGCCCAGGCCAGTGATACTAGTCGTGACATCACTAGGCCTGCGGTAAACACAGAGAAGGCCGCGGCGCTCCTGCAGCGCCGCTGCCTTCTCAAACAGCTGATCAGCGGGGGTCCTGGGTGTCGGACCGCCGCCGATCAGAGGCTGATGATCTATCCGTAGGATAGATCATCAGTTTTAAAGAACTACAGAACCCCTTTAACTACCGCTGACTGCAGCTCCCTATAATACAGGTCGGGTGCGGGTTTAAAAAAAAAAAAAGAAAGTAAAGCACATTAGTTCAAGTATAGGCGGCAGCAGTATGACATACCTGGCCTCGGTAGCAGAGAAACGTGACAATTAACCCCTCAGGTGTGGCACCTGAGGGGTTAATTGCTGCGGACTGCACGCCCTGCTATTGAGGCTGGGTATGTTATACCGCTGCCTCATATACTTGATTAAATATGCTTTAGATTCATTGGTGGTGCAGTGTGCCCTTTCCCCTAAGGAGGCTAATAGTTATTAAATAAAAAGTAAAAAAAAAAAAAAAACTCCCAGTATATTAAATTTAAGGGCCCATTTACACGACCGTGTGAATGAGCCTGCATCTATTCCGCAATTTTGCGGAATAGATGCGGCCGTATTCACTTCAATAGGCGGCGTGCGAACTTGCTGTGGCTCTGCAAGAAATTACAGAACATGTCCTATTCTAGTCTGCAACAGCAGACAAGAATAGGCATTTTGAACGGAGCGCCCGGCCGTGTGTTCCGCAAATTGTGAAACACCGCGGTATCGCGGAGCGGATGCACAATACTACGGCCGTCTAAACGGGCCCCTTAATCACCCCCCTTTCCCAATTTTACATATAAAATATATTAACAATAAATAAACATTTTACATATGGCCACGTACGAAAAGTCCGAACTATTAAAATATTTAAAAAATCTCCTGTGTGGTGAACACGTAACAGAAAAAAAAAATCTGCACAATTCGCCATTTTTTTGTCACCTTGTCCCTCAAAAAAAATAGGATAGGACTGTTCTATTATGGACCAGACGTTTCATCTTCTCCTCCAAGTCTGTTTTTAATTATAATTATATGTATTTAAATTTGGTGACTAAGAATTTAATTTGGCCCCTAAATTTTTCAGTTCAGGAGCCAATGTCTCCTGGGTATTTATTTTTTAGTCTGGAGCACTGACTTCATGTCTCCTCATGAACTCCATTCCCACAAAGATTCAGCTAAATATCATATTAAACTGTATTCAGGATCATAATCCCTGACGAGCAGAGGGGAGGATGAGGCAGCTCTTTACGTCAATGTGGTGAACTAACTTGTCCTGCTCTGTGATTAGGGCAGGTTTTGTGTGCACTAATAGGACAGAGGCCATTTTGTTTCTCCTAATCACTGCTCCCTAGACAAAACGAGCCATTCTAACTAATGAAAGGTATTTGAGAATATATTTATAATAAAGTAATTTTTACGTATTTTCATTTTCTTAATTCCCGGAGAACCCCTTTAAGGATCTTTGATGATGTCCTCTATTTGAGTAGGAAAACTGTACAGCCAGCACTGGTGTAGGGAGATGTGAGTTTTTACTAAAGATGCTAAGTGTGTGTGTATATATAGCAGAGGATCTGATATGGGGGGCTGAGGATTCGATAAGGGAGTCTGAAGATCTGATATGGGGGGCTGAGGATCTGATAAGGGAGTCTGAGGATCTGATATGAGGGTCTGAGGATCTGATAAGGGGTCTGAGGATCTGATATGAGGGTCTGATCTGATATGGGGGTCCGAGGATCTGATAAGGGAGTCTGAGGATCTGATAAGGGGTCTGAGGATCTGATATGAGGGTCTGATCTGATATGGGGGTCCGAGGATCTGATAAGGGGGTCTGAGGATCTGATATGGTGGTTTGATTTGAGGTCTGATATAGGGGTCTGATCTGAAAGGAAGGGGGGTATTTTTTGTATTGTCACATTGTGAGGGGGCACTATTCTACTGGCACCCATTGGAAGGAGAATTATTACTACTGGGGACTACGGGGAACATGATTACTAGTATAGGCAGTAGAGGGGGATTATTACTTTTGGGGCACAATAGGGACATTATTACTATTGGGGACACTGTTAACACTGTGTGCACTCTGGCAGATAATTATTTCTATTGATGGGGGCACCCTGGCGCAGTATCAGCTTAGCGCACTTATTTTTGGGGAATATTATGGATACACTATTAGTGTCAGAAATACTATTTCCTGGGGGCGCAGTTATTTTTATTTTGTTACTTTGTTATTTTATTTAAACTCTGCAGAGACAAGTGATAGATAAAAGAAGTTATCATGGTGGTTTGGCCTGAATGGAGAAGATGAGGAATGAGAATGTCTACATCAGAGGGGAGGTCACTGGATGTAAGAGGTATGTGGCGCTGTATTATGTATTATGTTTTGTAGCTCTGTATGTAATGGTTTCCAAGTATATCTTTAACGTTAGAGCTGGAGGGAAAGGGTTATGTTGAAAATTTGGCATGGGGGGCATTTCAATTTCCTCTGGCAGCAGAAAGGCAAGGCAAGGCTCCTTGCCACAAAGCACTGAGGGAAGGGGGGGCAGGTACATTCTTTGCACAGGGGGCCTCTGCTGTCTGTATCCGCCCCTGTGTGTGCGCCCCTGGTAATCAATATCAAAATTACAAAGAAAAACCTTTAACTCCTGGTTCCACAATCCTAGATTTGAATCCCACCAAGGAAACATTAGCACCTTCCTATAATCTCCTGTGATGTAATTAGCACCAGTAAAAGTGAACAGGGTTATGTACAGTTTTACATATAGATCACAGGAGATTATACTAATTCAGCAGCGTGTAGGAGCAAACAAATCACAACTCTGCTATATGCACATTTTATGACAGTTGTCATAGCCCGCATTTCATCCACATCCTCATATTGTGAGCCGCCTGAAGCTAGGATTACAAGTGTGCATAGTAACCAGTAAGGCAGCCACATTTACATACACTGCACCACTACTCGCTCAGAAATCTTCGTGGAGACTGAATCACTGAACCTTCTTTTCCATATTCTTTTACATACATGGTTACTTTTCTACATCACCTCCTACATGATCTGGATTATAAAGGCATCTAACAGAAAAATAACATATGACATCAAATCTAAATATCAGACATAAAATAACATATAAAATCACTTGCACACATAACCTCAAAATCTCCTCCATAACTTTTACCAACACACTGTGGGACGCACGCTTTGCAGGACAATATTCCTCTCAACGTACCCTTATAAAACATCTGATCTGTTCATTCCAGAATGCGGCCTTTTATTTGACTAATGAAGGACGCACTGTATAGCCAGTCTTCATTGTTAATGGCAGCACGGTATTAAAAGTGCAGAGCGGCCACTAACAATGAAGACCTAAAAGGTGCTGTCATCATTGGTTAAGTAAAAGGCAGCGGCTGCATAATTTGCCGTGCGGTTCTCGATCACAGCAGGCTGCGACCCAAACGGCTCACGACCACACTGCGTGGTCGTAGGATTCAAAGGTATTAGTGGCACCACTACTATAAATGGCACATGTAAGTTGGACAACCCTTTTACCTTTTTTGTATAGAGGCCTAGAAGCTTCAGGATACGACTCTGGGACCCTATCTGATCCATATTTTTTGCGGATCGGACCCAGCCTCACAGACCCATTCACTTTAATGGGGCCGCAAAGGATGCGGACAGTACACCGTGTGCTGTCCGCCTCCATATGTCTGTTCCTTCTGTTGCATCCAGAAAAATATAGAACATGTCCTATTCTTGTCCGCATTACGGACAAGGACAGGACTGTTCCATTATGGCCTGGACTTTCTCTTTGCGGAACACATATGGATCGGCAATTTACAGACCGCAAAACAGGCAATGGTCGTGTGCATGAACCCATATTAGAAGTTTATGAATGAATTGCCAGCAGTCTGCAATAAAGGTGCAACTGGGTGTTACCAATTGGGGGGTAGGGGTTAAGAACTGTACATTTTGCCACTGGCAGCACTGATTGAACAGTGTCACACTGTGAAGAGACACAACCCCAATTGTTAACACCCAGTTGGATTTTTATTATAGCCAGCTGGCAATTCATTCATAAATTTCTAGTAGGAATATTAGATTAACGGATTAATGCATGGGTAATGCTGGTAGTTACTAAAACAGACAGTGGATTTGCTATAAGATAAATATGCCATATAAGAGCTGGCTCTGGACCAAATAGATAGGTGAATGGGTGAAATAGATATATTAAATTTATTAAATAGTAGCTGTCAGACGCGTTTCAGAGCACTAGCTCCTTCTTCAGTGACTATCCTCTGTGCTTTGTAACAAAGTAATTCGTCACAAAGCAAAAAATTTGCAAAATTTGGCGAAGCAGCCAAATCGGATTTTACAAAACTTCGCTCATCTCTAATCGTGATCTAAGAAATAAATATTTTTCCAGATAAATGATTAAAAACAATGTTAAAATTTTTGTATTAGACATGTGTCCTATATGCAAAGTACTCGACTCCACAGAGGATTCAGATCATAGCTTCCTCCCAGCATGTTCAGTGGCTTCCCTGCACTCCCTGAATTTTATGGTGGCCGTCCTGGCACATAACAGGTAGGAATTAGTGTTAGGTTCCCGTCTTACAGAGATCGCCTTGACGTTTGGAAGACGGCCCAAATAATTTTGTACAAAATATATTTGCCAAGAATCTCAAATGTACTAAATAAGCATAGCATTAGCACCAGAATATTTCTATTACTATGGCATTTTTGTACTTTATTTGGTTTGCAGAATGCTGTTGCATTGTATTTTTTTCCTTAGTAGCTGCCCATAATACCATGCAGCAGCATCCAGTCTCTGTCTCTGTAGACAGTGCTTCTTTACGTTATATACACACAGCAGTGTAGTTTATGTGGCTTTTCAGCACGTTTTTTGCTGCTTTTCCACTCCAAATCTGCACCAACACGCATGTGCAAACTGCTGATTTTGTTGCGGATTTGCCTCACTGCAAATCTGCACAAGGTATTGCCATACTGTGAATGTCAAAATCTGCACCATAGGTCCATTTCTGTGCAGAATGTCTGCACCATGTAGAGGAGATTTTGAAAATCATGTTTACTTAGCTGGTACTGTTTACGCAAATCCATGCAGAACATCTGTGTGTAATATGCACTGCGTGCATATATCCTTAGTCAAAGTCATGAGATCTCAAATCAAGGGCTCATTCTGACGATCGTATTTATGTGACCCATTCTTTTCAATGGGGTTGCAGAAGATGAGGACAGCACACTGTACTAGCCTGATTTTAACTTTGCTGCTGGATTCTGATCCAGTTTTGTCTGTTTGTCTTTCATTATGTTTATTATTTTCTCCATTTATATTTTCTCCTTGATATGGATCAGCAACTAGTCAGGAAGGGACTGTTGTTCAGTTGTGGGCCATCGCTTTAGGATGGATCTTGCAAGGTAGAGGTAGAGACAGTGGTGCGGGTAAGTTCAGGGCTCCACCATTCCCTACCATGACACCCTATTTCTGGGGTTGCTTTTACCTCTCTTAACATATCTAGCAGTAATTATACCAGTAAATTATTTCCTGAGTTTGGGAGGAAGGTATTTTTTACTGAATGATAGGGGTCACATTGGAGGGCGTGCATCCGATAGTTTCATATCGTGTACACTTATATAACGCTGTATCACTGGGAGTGGACTTTGGTGACGGACTGAAACATACTTGAGGTTTTCACAGGTGTTGAGATCAAAATGACTGAGCAACTGATTGTGACACAAGCGCAAATGTGTGTCATGTGCAAAAGTAAGATTGTGCTTACAGGACACATTTTCTTCCTTTCTTAAATTGCAACCTGTCATACCCTGTTTAGTGTCAGAGATGCAAACTCATTCATGGGCATGGTAAAGGTCAATACATTTCCTCCCTGTGAAGCCTCACTTGGAGAAAATATGGAGCTATGGTTATTCATATGTGGCCTTGAAGATCAATTATAAAATGCACACGTTGTGAATGGTGTATCCAGTAGAAGTCCATTTCTGGCATACAAAAGTCTCACGTCCCCGTTGTGCGAATTAATAAATGCCCGTGCTCCTCAATTTAGGCAAACATGATGTTTTTACACCACCCAAGGACATCCATCGCAAGACTCCTTTTTGCAACTTTTTAAATGCCCGTGTGCCTCAATTTAGGCGAATAAAATTGCAGCGGGACCAGGCTCGGACTGGCCCACAGGGGAACAGGTGAATCCCCCGGTGGGCCCCTGAGCTAGGTAGGCCTCTAGTCCCCCACCTCCTGCACAAGTGACACATGGCACAGTAGACTAACCTATAAATAGGCTGCCTAAGATGCTATGCAGTACATTGCCTATGTCCATATAAAAGACTGGATAGTGTGGGCAGGTAGCTTATGCATGTGGGCCCCCAGAGTGAGCTTTACAGTGGGCCCCCAGAGGGAATTTTACTGGTGGGCCCTAGACACCCCAGTCCGACCCTGAGCGGGACAATATTTTGTTGCACTGACGTTTTAACACCATCCTTGGCACTTGGGAGTTGTAGGGATGTGGTGGGGGCCGGGAAAGGGCTCTGCCATTGGAACAGGTGGAGGAAGAGTGGGGGCAAATTCAGCAATATTTACGTCTTTTTCCAGGTATAAATGAGCATTAAAATCTACTCCAGTCAGGGGCTGGAGGGAATTTCAATCTACTGTAGGTGCACGGACTGCCGGAGGATGCACCTCATTTATTTGATGAGTGCCCCTTGTCATAGATAGCAGGGGCGTAGCTAAAGACTCATGGGCCCTGGTTCAAGATTTCAGCTTGGGCCCCCCTTCCCTCAGTGCTTTGTGGCCAGGGGCAGGGAAGCACATAGCCTCTGTGCTGCCCAAGGCAAAAATTGAAATGGCACCCCGCCCCATGCCAAATTCTTGACCTAACCCCTTCCTTCCAGCCAGAGGTGTAACTTGACCAGCATGCACTTTCTATAAGACTGGTGTCTT
This sequence comes from Rhinella marina, assembly GCA_900303285.1. Classification (NCBI taxonomy): domain Eukaryota; kingdom Metazoa; phylum Chordata; class Amphibia; order Anura; family Bufonidae; genus Rhinella; species Rhinella marina. Next base: position 48,272 of record ONZH01028492.1, read on the forward strand.
CTTATGCGGCACAACGGTCTTTGGGCCTCCTCAGGCTCCTGGGCCCGGTAGCGACTGCTACCTCTGCACCCCCTATAGCCACGCCCCTGCAAAAAAGGAGGGTTTTGATAAATGACTCCAAGTGTTTCTAAAAGTTAATTAAGAAGGACATTGGGGGAATTTATCATTTGGAGCAGTTGACCTGAGAAACCAATCATCCCCTTTTTAAATGACCTCTCAAAAATGACAGCTGGAGTCTGGTTGACTTAGTCAATGCTTCACTTTTACTTTGCAATAGCTTTAATAAAATGCCCGCAGGTAAATTCTTTCCATTCCATCAGCTCTCCTTTTTTTTATTTTTATTTTTTTCATTTTCCCTGTATTTGTTACATTCTTATATTGTATTTCTGACTGAAGATACAGTGACCAAGCCATGATTTTTCAATATATAGTAATATTTCCAGACTTGAGTGTGGATTGTTGTGGCTGCAACTGGTTTTGTGCTAGTTAGACTGGGGTGTGGCGTCTAAGTCCCCCAAAATAAGGTATGGCCTTTGCTGTAGGAAGATCCCAGTCACGGTCCCCAATTGGCAGCTGGACACAGCAGTGATAACAAGAGAGAAACAGGACCAGATGTGACACCTGGAACACTTTCTGTACGTCACACAATACAACCAAGTCATTTGCTACCAATATCATCTACCGCTTGATCCAGAAAATTCTCTGTGTGACATTTGTCTGGGTCACAGACTAAATAGCCACCGTTAACAGGGTGTCAGTCAGTTCTACCATATTTCCTGCACGTCACATTCCCAAAAAAACAAAATATAAAAAAAAAAAAAAATTATTATTTCAGTTGTTTTAGCTCAGTGATACAAATCCATTTTACTCAGCTGCGTGTAACCTTTCTGTGTGACGCAGTTCAGCATACTCACTCCAAACGGTATATACTGTCCAGGTGACACTGTCTGTACGTCACACAATACAACCAAGTCATTTGCTACCAATATCATCTACCGCTTGATCCAGAAAATTCTCTGTGTGACATTTGTCTGGGTCGCAGACTAAATAGCCACCGTTAACAGGGTGTCAGTCAGTTCTACCATATTTCCTGCACGTCACGTTCCCAAAAAAACAAAATATAAAAAAAAAAATTATTATTTCAGTTGTTTTAGCTCAGTGATACAAATCCATTTTACTCAGCTTTGTGTAACCTTTCTGTGTGTCACAGTTCAGCACATTCGCTCCCATCCGTATATACTGTCCAGGTGACACTTTCTGTACGTCACACAATACAACCAAGTCATTTGCTACCAATATCATCTACCGCTTGATCCAGAAAATTCTCTGTGTGACATTTGTCTGGGTCACAGACTAAATAGCCACCGTTAACAGGGTGTCAGTCAGTTCTACCATATTTCCTGCACGTCACGTTCCCAAAAAAACAAAATATTTAAAAAAAAAATTATTATTTCAGTTGTTTTAGCTCAGTGATACAAATCCATTTTACTCAGCTGCGTGTAACCTTTCTGTGTGTCACAGTTCAGCACATTCGCTCCCATCCGTATATACTGTCCAGGTGACACTTTCTGTACGTCACTTAATTCTACCAGACTGAACAAGTTTGTGGGTTTCAGTACACCAGGCCCGTTTAATTTTTTTTTTTATATCATACACTTATATACAAACAATGTTGAACCCCAGGGCTAAGGGTCGAGGACGAGGGCGTGGGCATTCAATTACTGCAGGGGGCAGAGGCCGTGGTCCTGGGCAGGGTGAGACAGTACCTGCTGATGAGGGAGCTGTGGAACGCCGCAGAGTTACACTCCCTAGCTTCATGTCTCAACTTACAGGGACACGTGGTAGAGGACTGTTGAAACCACAACAGTGCGAACAGCTGATCTCGTGGATTGCGGACAATGCTTCAAGTAATTTGTCCACCAGTCAGTCTTCCACGCAGTCCACCCACGTTACCCAAGGGAGCACTCCTCTGGCTCCTCCACCTCAACCTCCTTCCCCCCAGTCTGCCCCCTCCCAGGAAAATTTGGAATGTGATCCGGCATACTCTCAGGAACTGTTTTCTGGACCCTTCCCAGAGTCACAAACCACTTCTCAGGTTGCTGCTGACCTCGTTCCCGATGCCCAAGTTTTCCAACTGTCGCAGTCTGTGGGTGATGATGATGACAATGTTGAGTTAGTGGAAGAAGTTTGTAAAGAGGTGTCAGACGATGAGGAGACACGGTTGTCAGACAGTGGTGAAGTTGTTGTTAGGGGAGGAATTCTGAGGGGGGAGCAGACTGAGGAATCGGAGTATGACGAGGTGACTGACCCAAGCTGGGTTGATATGCCGAGTGAAGACAGTGCTTCTGAGGCGGAGGCGAGTGCTGCACCAGAACAGGTTGTAAGAGGCAGTGGTGTGGCCAGAGGGAGAAGCAGGGCCAGAGCTGGTGCATCAGCAGCAACTGTTTCACGTAGTGAAGCTCCCGTGGCAAGGCCTAGATGTTCGCAAGTCTGGAGGTTCTTTAAAGAAAGTGAGGATGACCGACGGACTGTGGTGTGCAACCTGTGCCACACCAGGATCAGCAGGGGTGCCACCACTACTAGCCTAACCACCACCAGCATGCGCAGGCATATGAGTGCTAAACACCCCACTCAATGGAACCAAGGCCGTTCACCACCTCCTGCGGGTCACACCACTGCTCCTTCCCCTGTGTCACTCGCTGCCTCTGCTAGTCAACCCCCTGCGTCACTCGCTGCCTCTGCTAGTCAACCCCCTGCCCAGGACCCCGGCACGAGCGCCTCCCGCCGGAAAACCACACCTTCGCCTCAACGATCCTCCACAGTGTCCACCAACGTGTCCCAGCGCAGCGTTCAGCTGTCTTTACAGCAGATGCTGGAGCGCAAGAGGAAATACAGTTCCACCCACCCCCATGCCCAAGCCCTCAACGTCCACATCTCCAAATTGCTTAGCCTGGAGATGCTGCCCTATAGGCTGGTAGAGACCGAGGCCTTTCGCAATCTCATGGCGGTGGCTGCCCCTCGGTATTCGTCCCCAGCCGCCACTATTTTTCCCGATGTGCCGTCCCAGCCCTACACCAGCACGTGTCGAAGAACATCATCCGTGCCCTGACCAACGCTGTTTCTGAGAAGGTCCACCTAACCACGGACACGTGGACAAGTGCTGCTGGGCAGGGACACTATATCTCACTGACGGCACATTGGGTTAACTTGGTGGAGGCTGGGACCGAGAATGACCCTGGGGCCGCTCATGTACTGCCCACACCGAGGATTGCGGGGCCTACCTCGGTCACGGTCTCTCAGACCTACTATGCCTCCTCCTCCTCCGACCCCTCCTCCTCCTCCACCGAATTACCATCCGTGGGCACGGCGCCTTCAGTCGGTAGCTCTAGGCGCAGCAGCAGTGCCGTGGGTAAGCGCCAGCAGGCGGTGCTCAAACTGCTGAGCTTAGGTGACAAAAGGCACACCGCCCAAGAGCTGTTACAGGGCATCACGGCGCAGACCGATCTGTGGCTGGCACCGCTGAACCTTAAGCCAGGCATGGTTGTATGTGACAACGGGCGTAACCTGGTGGCGGCTCTGCAACTCGGCAGACTGACACATGTGCCATGCCTGGCCCACGTGTTCAATCTCATAGTTCAGCGGTTCCTCAAGACATACCCCAATCTGTCTGATTTGCTCACCAAGGTGCGCCGCATCTGTGTGCATTTCCGCAAGTCGACCACAGATGCTGCCACTCTCAGGGCAGCGCAGCGCCGCCTACAACTGCCCGCTCACCGACTGTTGTGCGACGTGCCCACGCGATGGAATTCCACATTAAACATGTTATCCAGAGTTTACCAGCAGCGCAGAGCGATTGTAGACTGCCAGATGTCATCTTCCACCAGAACTGGTAGTCAGGTCTCTCAGATTCCTCAAGTCTACAATGAGGAGTGGACGTGGATGTCTGATATCTGCCAGGTGTTGAGCAACTTTGAGGAGTCAACACTGATGGTCAGCGGCAATGCCGCCATTATCAGCCTCACCATCCCGCTGCTTTGCCTGTTGAAAAACTCACTGCTCAGCATCAAGTCGGATGCTTTGCGCTTGTCACAAGAGACGGTGGAGGAAGATACGTCGCTTGATAGCCAGAGCACCTTCCGTTCTGTTTCTCAGCACGTATCGGAGGAGGGGGATGAGGATGAGGAGGAAGAGGAGGATAATGTCGGCGAGACAGTAGAGGGTACCAGTGCTCAGTCCTTAACTCTTGAGCGTGTATGGGCTGAAGAGGAGGACTTGGAGGAGGAGGAGGAGGAGGAAATGGAGAGTCAGGCCAGTGAGGAGAGGGAATTCTTACATGTTGGGACTCTGGCGCACATGGCAGACTTCATGTTAGGCTGCCTATCCCGTGACCCTTGCGTTAGAAGAATCTTTTCAAACACCGATTATTGGGTGTTCACTCTCCTGGACCCACGGTACAAGCAGAACCTTTCCACTCTCGTCCCTGCAGAGTAAAGGAGTATGAGAGTGAATAGATATCAACAGGCCCTGGTGCACAAGCTGAAACAATTCTTCCCATCTGACGCCGCTAGCGGCAAAGGGCATAGTTCTGTGAGCCAAGTAGCGGGGGAGAGGAGGCGAGCAGGCAGCTTGACCAGCACTGGCAGGGGAACGCTCTCCAAGGCCTTTGCCACTTTTATGTCACCCCAGCAAGACACTGTCACCTGTCCCCAGTCTAGGCAGAGTAGGGGGGAGCTGTACAGAAAGATGGTGAGGGATTACCTAGCTGACCATACCAACGTCCGTAGCGATCACTCTGCTCCATACAACTACTGGGTTTCAAAGCTGGACACGTGGCCTGAACTGGCGCTGTACGCCTTGGAGGTGCTGGCCTGCCCTGCCGCTAGCGTGCTGTCAGAGCGGGTATTCAGTGCAGCTGGTGGCGTCATCACCGATAAGCGTACACACCTGTCAACTGACAGCGCTGACAGGCTGACGCTTATTAAAATGAACAAAGCCTGGATTTCACCGGAATTCAAATCTCCTCCGGGGGAAAGCAGCTAAAGATTTAAATAACTTATGTATCCCATTCCTCTTCTCTACTCCTCCTCCTACTGCTCCTCCTCCTACATATCGTCTTTGCCTAACGCTGACCCAAAAAACGCCATTTTTTAGAGGTCCAACTGGCACTCTTTTAGCACAATTTTTCAGGAGGGCCCCCTTCAGGCCCTTTAATCAAGCAATTTTTCCAGAGGTCCACCTACAGGCCCTCTCTCCAAACAATTTTTCCAGAGGTCCACCTACAGGCCCTCTGTCCAAACAATTTTTCTGGAGGTCCACCTACAGGCCCTCTGTCCAAACAATTTTTCCGGAGTTCCACCTACAGGCCCTCTCTCCAAACAATTTTTCCGGAGGTCCACCTACAGGCCCTCTCTCCAAACAATTTTTCCAGAGGTCCACCTACAGGCCCTCTGTCCAAACAATTTTTCCGGAGTTCCACCTACAGGCCCTCTGTCCAAACAATTTTTCCGGAGGTCCACCTACAGGCCCTCTCTCCAAACAATTTTTCCGGAGTTCCACCTACAGGCCCTCTCTCCAACAATTTTTCCGGAGTTCCACCTACAGGCCCTCTGTCCAAACAATTTTTCCGGAGTTCCACCTACAGGCCCTCTCTCCAAACAATTTTTCCGGAGGTCCACCTACAGGCCCTCTCTCCAAACAATTTTTCCAGAGGTCCACCTACAGGCCCTCTGTCCAAACAATTTTTCCGGAGTTCCACCTACAGGCCCTCTGTCCAAACAATTTTTCCGGACGTCCACCTACAGGCCCTCTGTCCAAACAATTTTTCCGGAGTTCCACCTACAGGCCCTCTCTCCAAACTATTTTTCCGGAGTTCCACCTACAGGCCCTCTCTCCAAACAATTTTTCCGGAGGGCCCCCCTACAGGCCCTCTATTCAAACAATTTTTCCAGAGGTCCACCTACAGGCCCTCTCTTCAAACAATTTTTCAGGAGGGCCCCCCTACAGGCCCTCTGTCCAAACAATTTTTCCGGAGGTCCACCTACAGGCCCTCTCTCCAAACAATTTTTCCGGAGTTCCACCTACAGGCCCTCTCTCCAAACAATTTTTCCGGAGGTCCACCTACAGGCCCTCTCTCCAATTCCAGTTTCCAGTTTTATTTGCGCAAACTGCATACATTTTTATTTTTGGGATAGGTGTGAAAAATAATATTACTTGCGAATCTATATTGCCCAACATTGAATACGGTAGCAAGTAGAAGACCAAACACATGCTGCCCACAGGGTTCCGCAAATTCCTGGTCCACCCGCAAATTCCTTGTCCACAATGTCAAGGAGGTCGTGGTTCTGTTGATGAGCAACAAGTCCTTCTGTACTGAAATCGCCGACAAAGTCTCCATCTAAGAACCTACAGACCATTGTGGAGAGAGCGGCACAGCTCGCCATCAAAGTGACGAACCCTAAGCCAGACTGCGCAGAGAAGATAACGAATAAATATCTCTGTGGTTATTTTTGCTAAATAAAAGTTAAATAAACCCCCCCAAAAATTCATCTGTTCCTGTGCCTGATCCACCCAAGTTGAATCTGTCCCATTCTGAGAAATTCTCCCCCAAGGAGTCCCCACTGTAACTTGCTTCCCATACAACTACTTCACCCCCCGACACCTGTGTCTCGCCATTGTCCACCACCTCCTCAGACAACACTGGTAAATCCCCACTGTCAGCACACGGAAACAGCAAAAGGTCTTGCGAATTGGGGCAGAGAATTTTCTGGGCTAGCACATCAGGGAAGGGGTGACTATGGGGTTCCAGGGAGTACGTGACCACATGCAATATCCATTTAAAAGTCATGCCACACTTGATGTAGCTCATAATTGACAATTGTACCGGTTGATGCTAAATTTTTAAGTTGGGGTCCTGCGTCGTCATTCTGACTACACCCGGCTGTTGTCACCCCCACACACGCTAGCCCAGGGGGCACTCCTCTGGCTCTTCCAGCGAAACCTCCTTGCCCCAGCCTGCCACCCACCTACAGGCCCACTCTACAAACAATTTACCCGGATAGGGGACGTATACGGTATTAAACTGAGAAGAATTGATACCATACGGATTAAAGCAACAGTTTTCCCAAATCCATCTGGCTGTTGTCACCACCACACACGCTAGCCCAGGGGGCACTCCTCTGGCTCTTCCAGCGAAACCTCCTTGTCCCAGCCTGCCCCCCACCACCACCACCACCACCTACAGGCCCACTCTACAAACAATTTAACCGGATAGGGGACGTATTAGAAGTTGCACTCATGTTTGTTTTTGTTCTTCTTTTATCTGCCTCCTGACCTGTGATAGGCAGAGCATGGACACGTCCCCTTAGCTGCAGTGGGAAAAACACTCCCCTGGCCAGAGCAAGCTCTTTTTCCGTTTTCCGTGTTCGAAAAATCCATTAAATATAGGGTCCCAAGATAGGGGACGTATACGGTATTAAACTGAGAAGAATTGATACCATACGGGTTAAAGCAACAGTTTTCCCAAATCCATCTGGCTGTTGTCACCACCACACACACTAGCCCAGGGGGCACTCCTCTGGCTCTTCCAGCAAAACCTCCTTCCCCCCCCACATGCCCTCTCTCCAAACAATTTTCCCAGGTAGGGGGACATATTAGATATTGTACTGATTCTGAATTGCCTTCTGCAATAGACAGGAATCGAACCTAGATCAACTGCTTGGGAAGTAGCTATGCTCACCACTATACCACCAGCAGGCACAGCAACTGATAAGAACAGATACTAAACTTGATTTTAGCTGCAGTGCCAGCATGAGCAGTGGTGTCACCTGCAGGCGGTGATGGACCTTCGTTGCACCTAGTTGGGTGCTTCCCTAACATGTGATGGGTATTTGCCTCGCCTTTCTTGGTCTGGGTGAGCACAATTGCCATGAGGGTAACCACCAGGCTGTTGCCTGAGGATTTGGGGTAATGGTGGGATTAAGCAGCCTCAGAGGCATCCATGCATGCTGCCCCTGCTGTTTCCTGTCCATTTCCGTGGTGTTTCCATCATTTTCTGAGGTTTCCAGGTTTTCACCCAGCCTTCCCTAGGCAGAGCCTTGGTCCCCCGCAAAAATGCTCAAGTCTCCCATTGACTTCAATGGGGTTCGTTATTCGAAACGAGCACTCGAGCATCGGGAAAAGTTCGACTCGAATAACGAGCACCCGAGCATTTTAGTGCTCGCTCATCTCTAATTACGACGAAAATGTGTGAGCTCACCCACCACAACAAGGCAACCTCACTCAGATGGGTCATTTGCTAAAATTTCTATGTCCGTTTTTGGTGTAAAAAAGTCGCAAGACCCCTTTTTACAACTTTTTAAATGCCCATATGACAATATTTTTCGCATGGACGTTTTTACGCTATCCTCGGCACTTAGGAGTAGCAGGAACATGGTGGGGCTGGGAGAGGGAGTGGAGTGAAAACTACTTCACTCAGGGACTGCCAGGGGTGCACCTAATTTACAACGAGGCCTGCACCTGGATCAACTTGAAGGAAAACAGGCCGAACTGGATGGACAGATGTCTTTTTCGGCCTTATAAACTATGTTAGTATGTTACCTTGGGCACTTCCCTGTCTTCTTCCTTGTGTCTCTAGAATAAGAGACTTACCTCTCTTGTGGGCCTTAAAGGTAATGTGTCACCAAAAATGTTTTCTGCCAGTTAAAAACCACATAGTGACACATCTCCTTTTTTCTAATATGTTTTTATTTTCTGATTGTAGATTTTTTAAAATTTTATTTTCTGAATATGATTACAGGGCGACCATCGTGCCTGAGCTGTTCTTACCAGCATTTACAAAGCATTAAAAAACTGCTTTACGGCAGCCATATGGCCAGGTGGGGACCTCATTGACTTCTATGGGAGTCTTCTGGGCATACTCTGTGCCCTGTGCAGAGATCATTATACAAGGAAAGAATAGATAAGCTCTGACAATCATCTATTGTGAATGGTGGATCCTGTCTTATCTACACACAGAGGTGATATCATTATAGGCAGGATTAGAATGAGAGATAAGTAGATAACTGATAAGTAGATGTACAGACCAAGAAGAATCGCCTATTATTAGGCTTAGTGGCCTGTGCGAAAACTACAGGATTTTTGGTTTTAGTTTAAATATAAAAAGTTATACAGGGAATTAAAATTACATCATCAAAAATGATTTAAAATATGTTAAACATAAAAAAGTTATTTAAACAGCAGGTCATTTTCTGATGACACATTCCTTTTAACTTAGAAACTGAATTCAGGACAGGTAGTGCTGGAACCAGCTTTATTCTATAATAATGAAAAACAGCCTTAGACTCGTTCACATATCCAGGACAGTTTGACGTCTGTGGAAAATCTATCAGTGTTTCATCTGTGAAAATGTCCGTGAAGAATTTGTGTTTGGTGCATCCCTGTGTTTTGTGTTTGCGTCCGTTTTTTGCCCTTCATATGTCTTCCAAGTTTCACGGACACTGCTCAGCTGAAAATTCATTTCCAGAGCATCTTCTACCAATGGTTTGTGAAACACGGACAGAACATGGTTGCTGTCCGTGTTGTGTCAGTGGTTTTTCATAGACCCAAAGACTTTAATGGGTGTGATTGAGCCCAATCACGGACCAAAGCAGTGCATGTCTCCGTGATTTTTCACTGACCCACAAGTGGAAAACCACTGATGTATGAATACCACTCTCCATGTGGGAGCATGATTTCCCATTATGGGCGCTGCTTCTTTCACAGGACCACATGCAAGGGTGCACCTAGACTTTCTGAGGCCTGAGGCGAAAATTGAAACAGCGCCCCCCCCTACTAAATTCCAATTTCTTAACCCTTGAGCCCATGGCCCTTCGGCTAACTCCCCACCCCCCACCTCTTGCCCCTACCTGCTGCTGCCTGAGGCGATCGCCTCACCTGGCCTCATTGGTGGTGCACCCCTGACCACATGGCATTATAATGATTTATATCGCTGTGTGTCTCTGGCTAACCTTGCACCGACAATAAATTTAGTAGATGAAAAGTTGGACAGAGACACACAGCATTATAAAACATTCTAATGCTGCGCGGTCCTGTGAAAGTAGCAATGTCCATAATGGGAAATCATACTCCCATATGGAAAATATTTTCCGCACAGGACACGCTCATCTTAAATTACCCTTAGGGCTCATGCACACAAACATATTTTTTTTCCGTTTCCCTGCTGTTTTTTAAAATTACTGTATTACGGAATAAAGGTTTACAGAGGGTGGTTGCCACATGCAGCCAAATCCCTCCCACCCAGGGCAGCTAATGGCCATACGGTAAGGCCAAGGTCTTACCTTCAAAATTGTGCAACCACTGGCCAGTGAGGGTGGAGAGGGCTTCAGCCACACTCTGCAGCAAGAAAAGCTGGTCTTAAAGGGAACCTGTCACCATGAAAATGCAGTGTAATCTGAAGGCAGCCTGTTATAGAGCAGGAGAAGCTGAACAGATTGTCTATATTTTCATGGGAAAAGATTCAGTATAACTTGTACTTTATACATTTAAATTCCTGCTTATTAGAAGTCCAGGAGGCGGTCCTATCAGTGTTTGACAGCCTTCCCTCCATAACTGTGTATACAGAGAGATCACGGATAGGACCGCCCCCTGGACTTGAAAAAGCAGGAATATAAATGAGTAAAATACAAGTTTCACTGAATCTTTTCCCATAAACCTACAGTATATATCTATCTGTTGAGCTTCTCCTGCTCTATAACATGCTTTCGGCAGCTCAGACACCATGTCCAGCATGACAAGTTCCCTTTAAGCTAGTTCCTAGCTAGTTCGGACCTTGCACTGCCACTTTGGGCAGCACCACAGATGTCAAATTGTCATGGCTGGGCGAGATATCCGACCCTGTCAATCAACAGGCAGGAGGAGGCTTCTTCTACCTGTGGAGACAGAGACAGCTCCTGCTAATGAGACAAATCAATACGTTAAAATCGATTCACTCATCCCTACCAAGAACCTAAAATGTATATGTATAAATGTAGTATTAATCCAAATTAAAGTAATACAACTGTCATGTGTGTACACGTATCGCCAGGTGACACTACATCGTCCTCCTTGAGTTTGATTTGCATCTACACATTTATTTTTTACATTTCACTTTTCTATGAAGCACTAATTATCTTTTTCATGTCTCAACCACATCACATGATCCTGCGCGTGGCTGAGGGTGTCAGGTAGGTGCGGGTCACCACCAGATAATCTGATAATCTTGCTTTATTCATTATTTTGAGGTCATGCGTTTGGGTATTAGTTTACTCTGTTTTATGAGCTATTCATGTAAACTGATGTGTCATGATGACAGATTCACTTTAATTGTTTTGTCGACAAGTGATGACATCTATGGAGATCTTCGCTGTCCAAACTGCTTATCATCCTGAACAAACAATCTAGTTTATGTTACTCACTGCTGATCCTATTTAGGCGTGACTATTGAGCAGAACGTTCTAAAAAAACAGGAATCAAAAGCAAAATAAAACATATCTGTTGTGTGAAACCGCTACGAGAGCGATCTCACATGAGGCAATGTAGTATCTGGCTTTTAGTACGATATCTTGGGTACCTGCAACACAGGTCCAGGTTAACGTGCAGAAGATCCACACAAATTTGCATGCGGATTTCTGTGTGTTTCTGCACCCAAACTTCACCAAAAAGCACAATGCGTAATAGCGTTTCTTGGTGCGGATTTGATGCGGTGTTGCCGCAGATCTCACAGTTCATTTCAAAATGGTGAACTCCACAGCTAAAACCACAAACCTAGACCCCTGAGGCCCCCACCAATCACTAAAACAGGGAGAGAGGAGCTCCCACATGCAGTGTGCTCCTCACTGCAGGAGGCGGAAACAAGACGGACTCAATAGAAAGTCTCAATTATATCTCATACAGAGCGCATCTCTCTCCTTGTTCTTGTAATCATTGAGGATCTCAGCTCTTGGACCCCCATCAATTAAAGTTTTTGATATGTCAATATGCCATATCAATAGTTTTCCCAAACTACACTATCACTTTAAGTAAAAATCAAGACATTTGAACCCTGCCCCAGAAACACCCTAAAACACACAGGAATGCCCCAAAATACCCAGAGATGCACCTAAATAATGACTTTTGGGCCAGGTGTGCATAACCCGGCAGTATTGTCCAAGCAAAATTGAAACTGTAGGCAAGTATACTATTACCTGAACCCATTTTTTTAAATTTTTTTTCAAAGCATGCCTGAGTTTTCAAAAATAGTTTTCATAATAGCTGTGCTTCTTTGTAGAATCATAACTGCCAAGGAATATGTCTTTTTTTGGGCTTCCCTTATGTCTTTTTCAGCTATATGATTCCTTGTTTCAGCTGCACAGCTAGATGCATTTCTCTCATGAGCAGGGGATGTCTGCCTTCTATGGAATCTGTCAGCACTGTACTGCTGGGATATCTTTTCCCTTACTTCCCACTATGTTTATTTTCAGCTCTGGAGCTCACAGAACAGATAAGGGGAGGAAAATCACACTTAACAGGAGCCTCTTGCTTTTCTGTATCTTCAGAAGCAGTGTAGAAGCAGTTCTTTTATCAGGCTCGGGATCTCAGCTAGCTTTGACACCCTCACATTACCCCGCCAGGTCTTCAATCAAGATGGCCACTGTGGGCTCTTCGTAATCAAATGGATAAGGTGAATTTTTTTTTTACTGATTAACCCCTAAAAACCCTCATTTTTAATCTCAGATGCCGTGATCAGCTACGAACGCGGCATCTGAGGGGTTCAATGAATGGGGGCGGTGCAATCGCCATTCCCCATCATTGCATCCTCTACAAACAAATAAATGCACTTCGTGACAAAGTAATTTGTCACAAAGTGAATTTATTTGAGAAATTTGGCAAAGCAGCCGAATCGAACTTCCCTCATCTTGATAGAAATATAAGTATTGTGATATCAGCCATTAAGTTGTCCATTGTACATGTTTAGCTTGATGGTCTGGCAGCCTATTGAGGTCATGGCATTGAAAATGTGGGTGGGTGGAGATCTGTTCTCATACACAAAAGATGGAGTGCCATTAATGATCACAGATCACAGATCACAGATCACAGATCATTACAAACATCAAATGTGCAAAATAACATGAACCCCCCGCAGGTAGCAGTCATCTATGGTAGCAGCTACTAGCAAGTGTCCAGTCTCCTTGCAGCACCACCACAAGGGTAATTAAAGGGGTTGTCCTACGAAAAATATTCTACAGTTTTCAAACCAGCACCTGGATCTGAATACTTTTGTAATTGCATGTCATTAAATTTTTTTTATAGCTATTGAGTTATTCAATAAAATGTATCTGTATACGACCACTTAATTTCTTATTTCTTTGACCTATTCACTGAGCAGGCCGCACATGCTCAGTTTTAAGTTTTAACTGCCTCCTGAGCTGTGATAAGTAGAGCATGGACACGCCCCCTTAGCTGCAGCAGATAAGACACTCCCCTTGAGCTGTCAGGCTGATATAAATCTATCAGAGCAATGAATGTGGAGATCTCTGGATCCATGTTAGGTACAGGGCTGGTTCTAGCTTTGTTAGAAAGGTATTGTCATGGACTATATGATGTCTGATTTTCATTTTTTACATTATTCGTGGGATTACCCCTTTAAGTGCTGAACAGTTACATGATAACCAACGGGTGTGTATGTAATGCGCGGACATGCTTGGTCTGAACACTTTTTCCTGAAGCCCTACATTATGCAGTGTGGCTACTAGAATGTGGGTCGCAGTAACTTGTGGGTTGCAGTAACAAGTCAATATGAGATGTATTCTTTCATATAATAGGTTTTCCTCTCAGTTCATGGAAGGAATTGTCACATCCTCAAGTCATCGTGTCTTTCCAAATATGCATGTCTTCCAATGTTTTCCATGGATACCGTACATACTCATACATTGATCATAACTATGAATGAATTATGACAGTTTTGAGTTCAGATTACTTTATTATTTATGTTTGTGAAGAAAAACCAGCTAAACAACAACATAAGCAAATAAAATAAAACCATAGATCGAGCCAAGACCAGCATATAACACATGGATTTTTTTGAAACCTATAAACACCTAAAATGAAAGAATTCCAGGAATTGTTTTTTCTGAACTCTACAAAGTCCTATAATTCCACTTTGTAAAGTTACTTAAAGAGGTATTCCAACTTTTTGGATATTGATGACCTATCCTCAGGACAAAATATCCCTGTATTCTATATTTTGTCTGGCAGAATGGAGGAAGCCATAACGCAACGCAATGGGCCCCATTTAAAGCTAGTTTCACATTTGTGGTGCAGTTCTCCGGATCCAGCATTGCCGGAGATCTGGCAACAACCCGGCAAATATGCTGGCTGGAAAAAAATCTCTACACACAACAGTTTTTTCCAGCATTCAAAGCCAGAACATCCTGCTGGAGGGCTGTGCTACACAAGTGAAGGAAGCCTTAGTCCATGGGGTCTGTCTGGTAGCAGTGGTGTCATGTGGCATATGGAATTCAGAAAAATTGAAAAAACGGAATTCAGAAAAATGGAAAATATGCTGTGCATATGAACCTCTCCTATGTGGGGTTGTAATACAACATGTCTAAACAATACTGAGGTAGATTTACTAATATTAAGTGCAAACTTAGACTAGATAGTGATGTGCACTTTTAGACTATTGACGCAAACTTTTACCATCTATTAGGTGGCCTATTTTGTGACGAATTGTGCACTTACATTTTGGCGCAAATGTGTTGCATCTAAAGCCATGCCTCCTCCATCACTACAACATGCCACCTCTCACTCTCCCAAGTCAGCCAAGTCTCACTCTCCCAAGTCTTTCACATGAACGTTGTGTTTTGCGGTCCGCAAATTGCGGAGCCGCAAAAACAACGGATGGCATCCGTGTGCATTCCGTATTTTGCGGAACGGAACAGCTGGCCCCTAATAGAACAGTACTATTCTTGTCCGTAATACGGACAAGAATAGGACATGCTTTTTTTTTTTTGCGGGCTACGGAACGGAGCAACGGATGCGGTGTGCTGTCCGCATTTTTTGCGGGCCCATAGAAATGAATGGGTCCACAAAAACAACGTTCGTGTGAAAGAGGCCTAAATGTGACTACCACCTTGTGTTTATTCTCTTCATCTTACCCTGACTTAATGAGATGACTACAACTCCCAGGTTGTGTGGTTGTTGAGCTTGAGCTATAGTAATACAGAATGTCCTGTTCTCACAATAGAAGCGATCATGTTTAGGTCACAGACTGCCCTTATACAAGGTGTTCACCATTTGAAAAGCATTGCATAATGACTTTAGATTAGTTTTTTTTTTTTTTGCAAACATATATTCTAGAAAGGAGCAAAGACACATCATATCTACAGAACATTAATGTCTTTATCACAGAAGAACTTATTCACAGGAACAAAGGAGGGAAGGATGCAAAAAGACTGTCAGACAACGAGCACATGACAGATCTCTGAAAAATCTGATCTGACATGTTAGGCTTTTGTTGCTTGTTGTCAGATTCACTTTGAAAGCTGTTTGTGCCAAAGTACAGATCCAACAGAACCTCGGGTCACAAATCAGGGCAAAAGCCCAGGACCTCAATTTGTAGTTTTAGATTATGACGTTGCCACTTAGAACAACAGCCTTCACTGATGACCTGTCAGAGATCTACCAGTAAATCCTGACATACCGGCTGCCTTACTGTGCTCTACATGCCTTATTGTCCATATGATAAGTTTTTATGTTTTAGTCTTAGAATCTGCATTTTGTTTCCCTAGCACTTTTTTTCTAGAATCAAAATTCTGGACCTGTGCTAAAATACTGAAAAAAACAGTATAAAGGTCCATTCACACGTCCGTATGAATGGTTCCGCATCAGTTCCGCAATTTTGCGGAACGGGTGCGGACCCATTCATTTTCAATGGGGCCGCAAAAGACTTCTGTTCTGTGGTGTTTGTGATTTGAGGATCCATAAAACACATGCGGACGTGTGAATGGACCGTTTCACAAAAGTTTCTTTCTGTCGATTTTCTACATTTGCATTTTTTGTTGTGGTTTTTTTTTGCAATTTTTTTGCAGCATTTTTTGTTGTAAAAACGCTAGCTCCAAAGGTTAGCAGAAGATCTATGTGAAATATGCAACAGAGCACACATGAGCTGTTTTGCTAATGGCGTTTCTGTTCATTCAGTTTTTGCGCCTTTCCAAAAATGCAGCATGCACGACCATTTGGTGTTTCTTCTGGAGTTTTGATAACACCTTGTTTAAAGGGCAAAAACCACCATGAAGATAACTTCAGTTGGTAAGCCAAATTGTGTTCAAAAAATACTGAAAAAATCAGCACAAAATTTGCTGGTGGCAAAAGAAAAAGCACAGCGCACAGTCTAACTTCTTTTTTTACAGGTAAAAAAATGCCAAAAACAACTTCATGTATCTAATGACCCTCCACGAAATGTTAGAAATACATTCATCTTGCTACATTATAAAAATTATATAGTTATTAAAAAAATGAAACATTAGATTATTACTTAGAAACTTCATCCAATATCTAAAGCCTATTAAAATTCAGCACTGCAGAAAGCCAATCGAGCATTTAGTATCTAATAATTTTTAAAAATACTGTTAATTATTACGTGCAAATTATTAAAAGCGCTGCAATAAATAATCTTGGTTTTTATGCATTTTTATATAAGTCAAGAAATATCAGAAAATATTCTTGCGTAGCCAACAGTACGTTTTAGATTTTCTGTCTTCATTGGAGTAGAACTGCAGTTACCCATTGGTTGGAGACTTTGACAGGTACCAGCCATATCTAGACCCAGGGCCCCTCATGATCTCACCTCAGGTGGCAGCGTCCAGATGTGCGTGGCAGTCACACAGCCTTATCAGTTCTCCGTCCAACAGTTTATGATAGAAAGCTGGGCTGGAAAAGTGATAAGGAAGTGATACTGGCATCTGGTGAAGAACTTCTTCTTTCCGATTGTCAAAAATATTCCAAATCTCTAAATATTTCAAGAGCAGAAAGTTGTGTGCCAACCCCGCTATGGCACTCAGGATGTACACATTCTTCAATGTTCCCATTACGTCCTGCGGTGAAAGTTATTGGATTTGCTGACACGTCGTCCCCTGCAGCTCTCTTTTTGGTCCTTCAAGTTTTTATACCTCTAGCTCTTACACTGTGATATGACTATGTCTCCTAACTCATCACCCAGCCCATTCATACCTCCCCTGTCTCCCTGTACCCTCCCATGGGTGGCTGCCATTGGCCAGGTTTCTCTTCTTTGCCTCAGGACTTCTGCCGAATCGTTACATTCCAATTCAGTGACACTCTTCCCTCTTCCATAAGTAAAGGGTGATGACACATCCACCAGCGGTGGCGTGAACACAAAAAAACTCTCAATCTGTTCAAGCAAGTCAATGGTACTTTACCCATATCTGCTGGTTCAGAAAATGGATACCTTAATGCCCAGTGAAGGAAAAGCCTAATGAATTGTACGATGGAAGAGCATCTTCTGTGAATTTTTTTCCAATTAAAACACATCTAAAGTTACTTTTACAGAGAAGTCTCCTTGTATATCTCTATTCCTGAGAGATATTGCAAAATACCCCTAGGTGTCTGACCTTACATGCTACGATCCATTGGCTTATACAAAGCCTGAGGAATTCATCACTCTACTGGTTCTTTCATGTGTTCTTAATGCAAACCATAAAGAAATACATTGCTTTAGCGGTCTACAACAACAAGGCAGAAGGATCTTTCTTTATAACATAGTTTAGTTTACTGGTATACCACTACTTGTACAGTATATGTGTCTGTAGGAAGTCTGTGAGAAGGCCCTCAGCTAGAGGGCCATGACCCATCTGAGCCTTAACCATGTTTGCTCACCTCTCCTTTAGCGTGCTTGCACCCAAGGTTTCTTGCTAAAGATGTAACTTCTTTCAACAGTCTTACATAAAGCTCCTCTGTTGATGTCACACTGACTCATCTACATCTGGTTTGAAGATAGAAGCGCTGGAAGTATGCAGTTCAGGGTCTTCCATGGGTCATTACCTACTCTGAAGCATAGTGACAGGTTATCACTATACAACATTTTTCCATTGAAATGACTGTAAATGATATTTGTACAACAATTGTTATGTCAGAACCTATTATACTGAGGTAGGTGTCATAAGAATTGCTTATTGTAGGCACCGCTCATCTATCTGTACAGTTGCGGTCTCGAGCAAATCATTTTTTGTCTGAACCTGACTGGCTGACCTGCAGAGTTTCAAAAGAGGTTCTTTAACAGCTGCGGTGTGTATTATACTAATGTGTTCCAGATTATGTAAAACCTTATATTAGACACTTCAGCTGCTGCAGAACTGCTTTCTGAAAAGGATCTGGGCTTTTCAGAAAAATCAATTAATAGGAGATGAGTGAATTTTTGAAGAATTAGATTTAGCAGCTTCGCGGAACTTCGGCAATAAATTTGATTCATAACAAATTACTAATCACTTTTCATTGTATGGAGCAGGCAAAGACAGGGGGCAGCAAACGCACAAAACCTTCCCCCTTCCATTAAACCCCTCAAATACCGCTTTCAATGCTGATTGCCTCAGAGGTTAAAGGGATTTTCCAGGATTTTACTACTGATGACCTATCCTCAGTATAGGTCATCAGTATCTGATCGGTGGGGGTCCGACACCCGGGACCCCTGCCGTTCAGCTGTTTGAGAAGGTACTGGCGCTCCTTTGAGCGCCGCTACCTTCACCCTGCTCACCAAGCACAGCTCCGTACATTGTACAGAGGGTATGCTTGGTGTTGTGCTCAGCCCCATTCACTTGAATGGGGCTGAGTCGCTCCTAGGCCACATGACTGATGAACGTGACGTCACTGTCCTAGGAAAAGCTAAGAGAAGGCCGTGGCACTCACAGGAGCGCCGGTGCCTTCTCAAACAGCTGATCGGCGGGGGTCCCGGGTGTCAGCCCCCCAACAAATAAGATACTGAGGACATATCCTGAGGATAGGTCATCAGTAGTAAAATCTCAGAAAACCCCTTTAATCCGGTGTTCTAAAAAAAAATATTATACTCACCTCGTCCACTTGATCAAGGCAATACACTCCTGTTTTGATTGTCGAAAACCTGCTAAAGGATCTAGGCCGAGCTTGATGACTTCTCCACGTGATCACGCTGGCCGTGTGGTGACGCAGGTTCTTTGCTGGATTTTCGACAATCAAGACGGGAGTGGACAGCCTGTCCGCAATCAAGTGGATGAGGTGAGTATAATTTTATTTTATTTTCAGCCTCCATTTTAGGAAAAAATGAGGAAATTCAGCTTTTTGGTGAATCAAATTCCTGAAGTTCAGATCGAAGTCTACTTCGGATACTTCGATTCGCTCAACACTAATTGCAATGCTTCTGTGTTGCAGTGTGTTATGCCTGCCAGTGTTACTGATTGGCAGTCAAATATAGGTCCTGGCAGTGTCTACTAGACATATAGCCATGGCAGGCTTAGACACCTTTGTTAGGACCCTGTTTCCATCACAACCCATCCCCATCCCGCAAATACCTAAACACTTAAATACTGTGGGGCAGAATCTTAAATTTCCTGGATAGGAATTCTCTCTGATCCCATCCTTTTCAACGTGCTCTCATCTGTATTATGCCTACTCATACGTACCAACATTTAACCACTTCTTTAAAGATGGCGCCCTTTCCTGAGCGGCACCATAGCCGCGGGGTGCCTGCTGTTTCATACAGCAGACACCCGCGGCTCATGTCCGCAACTGGCAATAATGCCGGTCACAGACATTTAACAATTCAGATGCCATGGTCAATCCTGATGATGGAATCTGAGTGCATGCAAACCCGGAAGGGCGCCCTCCGGGGTATGCTCCGGGTCCCTCCGGCAGCAATCGGAGGAGCCGGAGCTTAGGCTGCTGCATAGTGTTTCCTATAGAGCCCCTGTCTGTAGCAGGGCTCCATAGGAAACTAGTACATTTATTTCTCATAGACTCCAAAGCTAATGCAATGAGAATAGCAATCTAATAATTGCTTGCTATATTTCCCTATGGAAACTATAAAAAAGAGTAAAATAAATTTAAAAAAAAATTAAAAATTTGTCTCCCCTCCCCTTTCCCCAAAATAAAAATATAATATATATAATAAAATATATATAAAAATCAAATAAATAAATAAATAAAATAAAAATCAAATAAATATGCATGATGGGTATCGCCACATGTGAAAACGCCTATGCTATAAAAAATATAACAATATTTTCCCCATAAGGCAAACGGTGAAACGGAAAAAAAAAAACTGCAAAATGGCCAATTCGCCATTTTTGGTCACTTCATTTCCCGCAAAAAATTAAATAAAAAGGGATCAAAAAGTCGTACACACCGCAAAATGGTATCAATGAAAAGTACAAATCTCCCTGCAAAAAAGAACGCTCAAACAGCTCCTTAGACATAACTACAAAAAAGTTATAATGGTCAGAATATGGCAAGGTTTTTATTATTTTATCAGTATCAAAACGGAAGAAAAACTATACATATAAGGTATTACCGGATTTGTACTGACCTGAAGAATGAGAGTAACTGGTCAGTTTTATCGCACATCGAATGTCATAAATAAAAAAAAACTGTGTCGGAATTGCTTTTTTTTCCAATTCCACTCTATTTGGAATTTTTTTCCTGCTTCCCACTGCATCATATGCAATATTAAATGGTGGTTTTGGAAAGTACAACTTGTCCCGCAAAAAAACAAGCCCTCATATGGTTATGTGAACGAAAAAATAAAAAGTTATGGCTCTGGTAAGGTACAGAGTGCAAAACAAAAACGACAAAATGAAGAAACATCTGGGGTAGAAAGGGTTAAAGAGTAACTAAACCTTAAATTTACTTTTTTGTAAAATGTCCCTAATGCCCTAATAATACTTTTTTAATAATACGACCGGCTACTTAATAAATGACCCCTATAGTTTGCTACTGGTTTGCAGGTTGAATAGCAACAAAAGTGTGTGGGACAGTACCAAATCATTATGAAGGGTCTGGATGCATGTCTGCCAAAATGGGACGGTCCTTAGTGCCATTATTCAGTCCAATAAACAGAAGGCCCCTTTCACAGGAGCGAGTTCCACACATTGGACTTGCAGTGTGAGTATGCGGCAGCTCCCGTCCTGACTTCCCAGCACTGATAGGATCGCATAGCATTGTGTTGATTTATGATGCTATGTAACCTTTACTATTCTGGAATGTATTGGATAATACTGACATAATGCTGTCAGTGTTATACAATGCATTCCAGAACTGTGCGGGTTACATAGCATCATAAATCAGTATAATGCTATGCGATCTTATGAGTGCTGGGAGGTCAGGACGGGAGCTGCTACATACTCACACTGCAAGTCCAATGCATGGAACTCGCTCCTGTGAACGGGGCTGAAGAGGCAACATGATACATCATCCATTAAAATTATGTACTGACCCAACAAGGTATAGAAAAATGCAACATTTCAAACCCTTACAAAATTGGTTCTCTTTCAAACATGTATCATTTTGACAAATTTACAATGGCTCAGTCTTTTTCAAGCAAGCCTCACTAGCTACTTGTGGATCACTGTTCTTTGCCTTTTTCTTTGACATTGCCTCTGATTACTGATTTTTGCCTCTGATGTGTCCTTCTGGTATTTCACTAGTTTGCGACCTCACCTTTACCCTTTTTTCAGTTGAAAAGTTGATAGTCTTTATTATCTTTTTTAAACAAGATTATGGGGGCAGCCACCAAAGAAAACTAAGGCTACTTTCACACTAGCGTTTTAAAATTCCGGTATTGAGTTCCGTCATAGGGGCTCAATACCGGAATAAAACGCTTCAGTTTTGTCCCCATTCATTGTCAATGGGGAGAAAACTGAACTGAAGACAACGGAATGCTCCTGAAAGCATTCCGTTCCGTCTTCAGACCGGAGAACAAACCGCAGCATGCTGCGGTTTGCTCTCCGGTCCAGGCATCCGCACCAAGACGGATCCGGAATGACCCCCAATGCAAGTCAATGGGGCGGGATCCGTCTGGTGTGACCATAATGGTTAACCGGATCCGCCCTCCATTGACTTTCAGTGGAAGTCCATTACGGGATCCGGCTACACATAGACACATACAGACACAGACACACACATAACATAAAATCACACACATATAGACATAACAAACACACATACATACTTACATGCTCCCCCGGCAGGTCTCGGAGCATCAGGGACAGGAGGGCTCACACAGTTCACAATTCCCCACAGCGCCCTCTGCTGGGGCGCCTGGTGGAATCGTCATGATTCCACCAGGCCGCCAGCAGAGGCGCTGTGCGGAATCGTGACCTGTGGTGAGCCGTCCTGTCCCTCTGACGCTCAAAGACCTGCGGGAGCATGTAAGTATGTATGTGTGTTTGTATGTCTATATGTGTGGTGTATGTTTATGTTTATGTGTATGTATGTACTGTGTGACATGTGTGGGGCCGGAGCCCGGTTTCCGGCTCCCACACATGTCACTGCGGGCAGCCTGATCCGGCAGCACCCTTCACCTGCCGGATCAGGCCTGCCGCCAGTGTGAAAGTAGCCTAAGTCAGATTTGTGACTTGTAGTGGTCATGCTCTGTACATGTGCATTAGTAATGTGTTGGGAGGGGGAAGGAGAAGGAGCTGAGCTGCTCCTCACCTATTGTCAATGGATACAATAAATGCCTTTCATTGATCTGCTTGTGGATAAAAGCGATCACTATAAAACAGAAATGTCTTGCGGTGAACAGAGGCCATATTAAAAAAATATATATAATATAAATGATAACATATAAAAACAAATACAATCATATCATGTACAAAAATAAAAACTTGATTTAGCCATCTGACATTACCAGTCTGGCTCTTTACACTTCCTTTCTGCATTTGGGCCATTGCTATGGAGACTCATGATGGCTTGATGACATCATGGGCTTCCAGCAGTCTGAGGGCATAATCTATATTCTACATGTATATTCCATATAGATCAGTGCAGGGTTAACAGAGATCATGGCATTCCAGATTCCTCCAGACAACAGAAAAAGTGATAAAATAAATATAAGGCTACTTTCACACCAGAATTTTTGCTGGATCCGTCATGATAATACAACCGTCTGCATCCGTTCTGAATGGATCCATTTGTATTATCTTTTAAATAGCCAAGACGGATCCGTCATGAACTCCATTGAAAGTCAATGGGGGACGGATCTGTTTTCTATTGTGTCTGAGAAAACGGATCCGTCCCCATTGACCTACATTGTGAGTCATGACGGATCCGTTTGGATCAGTTTCTTCATGCGGACACCAAAACACAGCAAGCAGCGTTTAAGTGTTCGCCTCCAAAACAGAATGCTGACTGAACTGAAGCAAACTGAAGCAAACTGATGCATTCTGAACGGATCCTTTTCCATTCAGAATGCATTAGGACAAAACTGATCAGTTTTTGACTGTTTATGAGAGCCTGTGACGGATCTCACAAACGGATCCTTACAACGCAAGTGTGAAAGTAGCCTTAGGCCCCATTCACACAACCGTGTGAATGGGGCCATATCTATTCCGCAATATTGCGGAATAGATGTGGCCCCATTCACCTCTATGGGAGCGGGGAGACGCCCCACAGAGCTAGCTCCGTTCCGCGGCTCATATGAAGCATGTCCTATACTTGTCCGCATGCATGGACAAGTATAGGCATTTTGAATGGGGCGCCCGGCCACGTGTTCGAAGCGGTGCGGAACACATGCCAGGCAGCCCCCGCATTATTGCGGGACCCGCAATAATACGGCCGTTTGAATGGGGCCTAAGTGTAAATATATAAAAGTAAATAAAAATACAGTAAATACATTTAAAAAAAAAATAAAAAAAAATACAAGAGGCATGTGCAATAAATAGGGTTCTGGGGATACTATTTCTCCTTATGGAGAACACTAAAATTTGTTGCAAACGATAATTAAAAAGTCATAAATACATTGAAAATGTGGCACAGAATCTAATCATAGTGCTCCAGTTTGTGGCTGTTCCAACAACTGTGAATGCAGTTCAGGACTATATTGCCAACTGTAATGCTTCCATCATAATAATACAACCGTCTGCATACATTCTGAACGGATCTTGTTGTATTATATTTAAAATGGCCATGACAGGTCCGTCTTTAAAACCACTGTAAGTCAATGGGGGACGGATCCATTTTCTATTGTGTCCGAGAAAAAGAATACATCTCCATTGACCTACATTTTGTGTCATGCCAGATCCATCTTGCTCCGCATCTCAGGACACACTCAGAAACCCTGCTTGCTGTGCTTTTGTGTGTGTTGCGGGAATGCAATGAAACGAAACGGTATGCATTCTGGTGCACTCCGTTCCCTTCGGTCCAGTTTTGTCCCCGTTGACAATGAATGGGGACCAAACTGAAGCATTTCCCCCGCTATTGAGATCCTATGATTGATCTCAATAGCGGAAAGGGAAAGGGCAGATGTGAAAGTAGCCGGCACTACTAGCCTGCAGACTTGTCTCTGAAGCTGGCTCATTACTCTTTTATACATATTTGTTAATTTGCTAGAAGGCTAGGCCTAAAAGTGCCCTAAATTGGTATTTGTGATGTCACTGCACTCATGTTGTGATGTCATCTGATCATCTAGTTGAGTGCAGAAAGCTATCACTGAAGTGGAAATCTTTTAAGGAACTCCTTCTCTGGCCTGAAGGTCCTTTTTCTTGGCCTGTGATCTAAGTGGAGAAGAATTGGGACCACGTGAGTCATTTCAATTGCCATACCCTTGGAAAATGCTTGATTGCCAGATGGTTCAGTCCTAACCTTCTCCCATTGTCGCAGTATGCAATAAAATAGTCAAAAGCCTGTATGACTACTGAATTAAGAAATGATTGCGGTATGCCACATGTGCAGAGTATGGTATTGTCTGTGTAAGAAATAATAGAGACAACTATTTAGAACCATTCAGTATTCAGACGATGCAGCCTTTGTAATAATACATCAGCAGTTAGAAAATTGATATAGTGGGAGCGATCAGAAGAGAACATTCACATTATTGTGTAGCTGAGTGTTAAAGTGCATTAGTCATAGTATAGTCGCTAGTCAGTCTGCCCCTGATAATCCATGTTATCTGCTACATTGAGGTATCTCTTACATACAATTACCAGGTAACTACGTAGAGGAATGCTCCAGCGCTGTAGTCAGTATGGTCTGCTGATCCCCAATCAGAACATAGAAGATAGATGGATGATAGATAGATGATAGATAGATAGATAGATAGATAGATAGATAGATAGATAGATAAATAGATAGATACCGTAGATAGATAGATAGACAGATAGATTCTGGTGTCTGACCAGCCCCTCTGCCACATAAGAAGTGCCAGAGCAGCCAAACATAAATTACACCAGAAAATATGAACATTTCCTTATAGGAGCTACAATATAACTTGATGTTCCTTACATTCTATTGATGTCTACCTATCTATGGTCATTACACATTCAGTTGCTCATGGTCATTGGGGGAAGTTATCATGAAAGTAAGGCGTCATGCACACTATTGTTACCGTTTTGCGGTCCACAGATCTGAGCGTCCATATTTTGGTTCATAAGTAAATCAAGTAAACATTAGG
Source organism: Rhinella marina (assembly GCA_900303285.1). Classification (NCBI taxonomy): domain Eukaryota; kingdom Metazoa; phylum Chordata; class Amphibia; order Anura; family Bufonidae; genus Rhinella; species Rhinella marina. The sequence goes on from ONZH01028492.1 coordinate 73,938, forward strand.
AAGCAGTGGTGTTTTTTTGTATAGATGGATCAGCCATGTTTTCTTAAGGGTCCAATATTGTGTCCGAACTTGGGCCCAGCAGAGGATCCAATGGTACTGTGGTGAGCCAGTCTGACCATGCTCATTTGCATCCCTGCATTCTGAGTTTCTGCTGGAGACCCCCACAATTTCACAAATCAGACCTGTGAAGTAATGTGTGAGCAACTCACAGAAGCCACAGCCCATGGCAGAGGACTGTATCCAGATTACCGAGGGCATCTCAGAAAGTACCCATTTTCCACACTGTAATGAAGCAATGGATGGCAAACATATCCATGTTAAGAAGCCACCTCACTCAGGGTTCTGGTACCTTAATTCTAAGTAATACTTCTTGTTGGTGCTGTTGACCTTGGCTGATAGTAGGTACTGGTTTATAATTGTGAGTATTGTGGCCTTTGGAAGCAATGTTGATGCACGTGTATTGCCTTGGAGCAGGGGTACTTTGGACTATGGACGTTTATGGACATTTACCCCTATTAGTACTATGCAAAGCCATCAACACACTACTATAGTGCACTTGGAAGAGTTATCTTGCACTATAAATTATGCTGTTTTATTTTTTTGCACTGCATTTTATATGTATATTATATTGTAGGCACCTTTGAGTTGTCACCATATGTTGATGCTCTCCTGAATGGATGGTAAAGTTTGGTGCACCCCAATGGGCAATTAGACCAGAGAATCAGGGTCTGCAGTAACCAGTGTGCTTCTTTACTGGAGGAACTCAAGTGCAAAACAATACAGGCAAGAGTATGCGGTGCTGTGTAGCAAATACACTGCAGTGTGCGGGGGGAGGGTCGACTTAAAGAATTGGGCCATATTCATTGGGGCTTGGGCCTCGGATCTTTTGAGACCCTAGCAACGCCCCTGATGAAGGTTTTTAACTAGAGAAATTCTTCCTATAGACAACAGTGTGCTTTGAAGCAAAACTGGTAAGGCTTCTGTCTCTGACGCAGAAGGATTGTGTTTGTTCAAAGCCCTCTAATAACAGTTTAAATGTAGTGACGGAGAAGGTATCCTCATACACTGTCAGAATGCTAACCGTGTGCTTTTAAAAAAATTCAAAACACCTGTTTGTTTTGAAAGTAAAAATTTTAACTACACACAAATTATATAACAACTTACAGAAAGCCATAATGTGTTTAAAAAAAAAGCATGATTTAAAAAAAATCTAATCAAAGGTCAAAGAGGTTCTGAGTGAAAGAAGTGGACCCGTGGGCCATCCATAACTCCCCTGTGGATGGCCAAGCCCACTCTGATAATGATTGGATCTTGCAGAGTGGGATTGGGGTGGTGGCAAACCAAACTGATCAAGTCTGTGGTAACCTAAGCATGTTGACTCAGGCTGTGATGAAGGTGGAGTTGACTTGTCATGGGTTTGTGGGTTAGCACTAGGCACAGGGCACCTGAACTGTTCAACAAAGGGTCAGAGGGCTGGCCTAAACTTCCAAGATGGCCATGAACATGTTTTGGCAATACCTTTGGAGCTCTTCTGGTCTTCTCACAGTTCTGAAATGGAAAAAGAGTGGTTAGGATGCTAGTATGCCATTTGATGTGCAAAGCCATATGGATTTGACCTGTGGATCTGACCAGAAAAATAGAAGACAGACCTGTCCATAGGACTGTCACTGCTGAATTCATGCCCGCGTTCTCTCCCCACAGTAGTGTTTAGCTCATGAGTCCAGGGGCCACTGTGGCAAAACACAGGGCACAGTGCCCATATCAACTTGAAAAGTAACTCACAGCAATTATCTGCAGCAAACCAGGGTACCAAACACTTCTTTGTGCAATGGGCAGTGCAAGCAGCCAGTAACGCTGCAACGACAGGTCATTCAACTTATTTATTTGGAGGTCAACAAGTCATGGCCATATGGTTTGCCAAATCAAATTCTATACAAGTACGAAGAACCTCAAAAATATGTGGAGAAATAATTTTTAAAAATGTAAGTCTATTGCGCAGATCTGAATACAGGTGTGCATACCATACTTCCATAACACACTTGTACATAACAGTATGATGAAGAAATATCAGTTCCAGCATGGAGGTATGGTACACAATACAGACGCAATGGGTGGGTTCCTTGTATCCATGATGCAGCTCATGCAGATGTAAATGATGAACGCTTCTGTAAGTGCAGCATGGAACAATAAAATGTACATACAGTTTTTTTTACAGCTGTAACCATACTCCCATTCCTATTTCTTGACGTCTGAATGTCAACATTTTCAAAAAACAACACAAACGTTTGTTTTACTAAAATATAAGAAAAGAAACTTACTGTATAACAGCTTTAAAGGGGTTATCCCTTTTTTAAAAAAAAAAACAATCTCAACATGTCCACAGTAGCCAGAATTACAAGAAGTGACTTATGATGATGTATATTCCCTTACGGGGCAAGCGCTGCACTCTCTAACTCCTTTGCAGGCACTTCCAGGAGCATGTCCACACATTGGGCATGTGATCCTAGCCCAATCTGAACCAGCAGTGTACACAACTCTCTAACATTGTGGGTTGGAACCTAGGTAGGATCACATGCCCATTGTGACCATGCCCATGCACTGCCGGAAGAAGTGCAGGCACCAGAAGACAGAGACAGCGGAGGCAGTACATTGGACCAGAGCAGCCTTGAGTGGGCATGTGTGAATCTTCTATGGACCTGCTGCTTGTGGACACACCCCCGCTGAAGCCAGTAGTTGGCTAGAGCTGTGCATGTAAACCCTGCGGGGACTGGAAGATGGTGAAAGTGGAGCCAGCACAGAGGACCGGAGTGGCATGGAGCACGTAAGTAGCAGGGCAGGCTCCAGGTACTTGCTAAAAAATAATTATTACCAGAAAACTCCTTTAATTGTATCAGTTTCACTCATCGGGGTAGTACCGGGACACACTAGTTGGCTGTTGTTTCGTTAACATATTTTCTGGATTAATTAACTGAGGGTCAACAGATTGATTAATTAACATTAAAACATATCCAGCTTCCACTATCTGAATCTGCCCAGATTACTGCAATTATTAGTGGAGAACACAGGCGCATATATTGTCCCAGGTAATAAGGACCATATTTATATAAATGACACCCTGGTCTCCAGGGTCCAATATCATACATATTACTCGAAGGTTGATAAGCTATTCACACTACCGTAATTTCGGTCTGCGTCCAACCCGCATTTTTTGCAGATTGCACGTGGACCTATTTATTTCAATGGGACCGTAAAAAATGCAGACGGCAAACTGTGGGCTGTCTGCATCTGTATGTCTGTTCTGTGGCCCCACAAAAAACATGTCCTGTTCTGTCAGTTTTGTGGACAAGAATAAGCATTGTTACAATGGGGCCCGCAAAAAGTGCGGGATGCACCCGGACCGCATTCGTATTTTGTAGATCTGCAATTTGCGGACTGCAAAGTGGAAAGTCATTGATGTTAAATTCTTGCACATGTCAGGTATAATCAAACAAATCACGGAAAAAGGTGCACTGCGACAGTAAATGCAAATTATAATATATGGCTAAACCATCACGCTGATGTTAAAATGAGACTTTTGACAATATATTCTTATATCAAGAACATATTGGAGCCCAAGCACCACGTCAAGGTATCTCAGAGTGGCACGGGACTTAACACTAACCTACCTATGCCATAAGGGCAATTACGGAAGGAGCATACAGGCCTACACACAGCGACCAACTCCTAGTTATCTCCAGCGTGAGATCACACATAAAATGGCAGGAGGGAGGAGACTGTGAGTCCCACCTACCAATGACTCATGTGACTCAGGCTACACAGGTGCACCAGAATGTTACCATAAGATCTAAGTCAAGGCCCATTCAAACCTGGAGTTGCCACACCTCCAGGTGTAAATGTCCAAACATAATCACGGAAGAAAAGTGGTCTAAAATGGCAGAGAAGTGCTCAAAACCCCATATGCTGTTGCGCATATCAAACCAGGGGAGCAATTCCTGCACATGTGATCCGTTGCTAACAGCAATCCCCAGCAAAAATGCATACAATGGAGGATGCCTGCAGAGGACCACATGTACCACAAAAACATCCTACACAGGATAACCAATTGTGCGGATGTGACAAACTATACATATAATCAAACAAATCACGGAAAAAGGTGCACTGCGACGGTAAATACAATTGATAATATATGGCTAAACCACGCTGATGTTAAAATATGACTTTCACCAATATATTCTTATATCAAGAACATACCGGAGCCCGAGCACCGCGTCAAGGTATCTCAGAGTGGCACGGGACCTAACTTTTCTTCCGTGATTGTGTTTGCACATGTCAGGTATACTTTAACTGTACACTACAGTACTGTGACATCACTCTATTTATTATCCCTGGACGGTGACATCACTGTGTTTATCATCTCTGTAGTGTGACATCACAGTGTTTATTATCCCTGTACGGTGACATCACTGTGTTTATTATATCTGTAATGTGACATCACTGTGTTTATTATCCCTGTACAGTGACATCACTGTGTTTATTATCCCTTTACTGTGACATCACTGTGTTTATTATCCCTGTACAGTGACATCAATGTGTTTATTATCCCTTTACTGTGACATCACTGTGTGTATTATCCCTGTACTGTGACATCACTGTGTTTATTATCCCTGTACAGTGACATCACTGTGTTTATTATCCCTTTACTGTGACATCACTGTATTTATTGTCCCTGTACGGTGACATCACTGTGTTTATTATCCCTTTACTGTGACATCACTGTGTTTATTATCCCTGTACGGTGACATCACTGTGTTGATTATCCCTGTATGGTGACATCACTGTGTTTATTATCCCTGTACGGCGACATCACTGTGTTTATTATCTCTGTACTGTGACATCACTGTGTGTATTATTCCTGTACTGTGACATCACTGTGTTTATTATCTCTAACATCACTGTGTTTATTATCCTTGTGCAGTAAGGGGACTGGGTGAGATTAGCGTATAGTGGGCGGAGTAAGGGGCGTGGCCTAGTGCTGAAAAATTTGCCACGGCGCGCTATGCTATGCGCGCCGCACAATACGTCCCTCTTTGTCTCTTTACAAAGTTGGGAGGTATGGTATATTATGGTATGAATTGTTATTCTTGGATGAGACACATGTATCAGACTGTTTATATGAATTGAAGATATTTCCATTTACTGTATTATTATTATTTATTTGAAAGCACCATTAATTCCATGGCACTGTACATCCAGCCAGGTATACACAAATATAAATATACAATAAACAAGAAACTTTTAACAGACTGGTACAAAGGGGTAGAGGAACCTGCCCGCAAAAGTTTACAATCTATAAGGGAACTGTACATATACTGGATTAAACTCATGTATACATAACCTTATCATGGGTATCTCCTGTAGTAGTATCAGTAGTATTACTTTTGTGTATGTTTTTTAAATGTTTTTTTTTTACGTCTTGTTTTTTTCTTTCATTTTTAATCAATTTCAACTAATAAAGGTGGTATACTTTTAAAACTATCCAGTGTGCACGGTTGTTTCCAGGTAGTAGTGTTGCAGAGACAACAGGAGCATCCTGCGGATACAAGACTGTGAGAAATGAGTGAAGCCACATATGCAAATTAATAGCTGCCAGTTCTAAGTAAAACATGCAAACGTGGCACTTTTGTCCCATTCCTTTCCTAGATCAACACAAAAAAGGTTGATTAGATGATGTTGATTTCCATTTGCATCTCCTCGTTCTGATTTCCTATATACTTCCATGGAGTTTATTTGTCAGGTTTTCTATAAATCCAGGACATTCTGTCTCCATGTTTATTGTTCCTTACAATTTGTTTTTGTCTCCTAGTCCAGTTTCCCCTATGCTTTTCTAGCAATTGTTCACTTTGTGGTATCTGAATATCTGTGGTACAAGATTAATCTGTTAATCTAATTCAACTACTAAATTATATTAAACTGCCTTTATAAGTATACTCCAAAAGCTACGAACAAAAGCAAATAATCATAACAACCATGGGCCTTAAAGGGAACCTGTCACTAGGTTTGAAGCAACTAAACCACTTGCATGTGCAGCATGCAAGAGCAAGGGGGTATCTGTAAATTGTTTATCCACTGTTATTCAATGTTATGTCATGTTATGTATTGTACTCAGCATATCTATGTATGTATGGAACAGATGGGGTTAACAAATCTGGCTCAGCCCTTGTAGGAGGTTAGATGTAGGCTGGCCCGACTCCTATCCTTCTGCCTGAAGTTCAGAGACAGAGGAAGCTGTTCCTTGTCCTCCCTTTTCTTAGGCCTCAAGCTATGGAGACTCACCGATCTCTGCATGATCTACAGAAGGAGTAAGTTAAAGGAGAGAACTAGAGTCAGCATGGACAAGCATTGGAGTAAGTACAGTAACCTGCTACCAAAAGCTGTTAAGACTTTACTGCAGTGAGGAACACTGTTAAGACACCCTTGACATCTGGACACGACCTGGCCTATCTATAAAACTCTGTATCCTTCAGTGGACATTACAACCACCATAGAAAGAGAACTATAGCCCACCATAGATTCTACCAGAAACTACTTGAGACAGACAGATAGAGAGGGAAGAGGGCCATAACCCCCATCCTTGCCTAAATCTATACATCATTATCTGGGAAGAACTGCAATGTGTGCAGTTGGAACTGTGTTTTGCTATCATTGGATGAACTACCATAACCAAAACCTAACTGTTTTGCTAGAGTTGAGCTCCAGCAGTGTGAAAAGTAGCTAACTGGAGGGGGGAGGGCTGCTTTAGATGCTGCTACCTCCTGAATGGTAGCATCTAGAAACATGCAAATGATCTAGTTTGAAAGCAGACATTCCAAGCTTTCACAATACCAAAATGCTGTGAATGCAGCTGAAAATAAAAGTAAAAACAGGTTTTACTTGCGATTATTCCCGACTTGATTTCTAACAGTGATTTCTCCTCTGTTGCTTGGACTTTAGCTATCATTATGGTCTGTCAGCTTTCATACAAGACCAGTTGCATGTTTCTAGCTGCTACCATTGAGGAGATATCACCATCTAAAGCAGCCCTTCCCCCTCCAGTTAGCTACTTTTCACACTGCCCGAGCTGGACTCTGGCAAAACAGTTAGGTGGTTAAACTGGCCTGGTTACTGACTCCTGCACCATACGCCAGTCATTGCACTCTACCTCTCCTGACTTGCACATATCCAAACACTTCTCGAGCACCCCAACTACCATCAGGCAGGAGCCCCAAAACCAGTGTGTACCCAGGGAAAGGAAGAGTTTGACCTCCTTTCCCTGCATTACCCTAGGGGCCAACGGTAGGAGGAAAGTCACTGTGATTGACTGTAACAGCCAGAGCCACTACCACTCTCATCCTCCAATCCGGCTCCTCTTCACTCTTCACATCAAATGTTTTATGGGGATTTGTGGGTGGAGTTTGCATTGCAAATCCACACAAAATTACAGCACAGTGCTAGTCAGTGGGGTTTTGCTCTCATTGTACATACTGCAGATATTTTTTAGTGCAGATTCCTTCTTGCTGATTACATTTTGAAATCTGCAGCATGTTCATTATCTGTGGATTGTGCGTGGATTTGCAACAGATTTTTTTCCATTAAAGGCAGTCTCTGAAAGTCACATCTAAATCTGCAAGACAGAATAGTTTACCTGCAGATTTCATTGTGGACCAGATATTGAATCCACATCATAATCCATATAACATTTCATTGCGAAATTAACGTGCAGATTTTCATCCACTAAAAGTCCTATCGTGTGAACTTAGCCTTAGCGTTCCAAACCTGTCCATATCAAAACCAGCTATTTATATATTGTTTATTAAAGGGCATCTGTCAGCAGTTTTGTACCTATGACACTGGCTGACCTGTTACATGTGTACTTGGCAGCTGAAGACATCTGTGTTGGTCCCATGTTCATATGTGACTGCATTGCTGAGAAAAATTATGTTTTAATATATGCTAATGAACCTCTAGGAGTACTCCTAGAGGCTCTGCCCTTTCTACAACTGCTGCACCCTCTGCATTTTGATTGAAATGGGCAGGCAGTGAAAACGGGCACCTGGCTCTGTCAATCAAAGTGCAGAGGTTGTGGCAATTGCAGAGAGCAGAGTCCCCATTGCTCCTAGAGGCTCATTTGCATATACGAAAACATCATGTTTCTCAGCAATGAGAACACATATGAACATGGGACCAACACAGATGCTTTCAGCAGCCAAGTGCACATGTAACAGGTCAGCCAGTGTCATAGGTACAAATCTGCTGACAGATGTCATTTAAAACATATAACTTACCTAAGATGAATATGGGACTCATCACCAGAATCTGTCGCATGCTCAGTGAATCGTTTGCTTTATCTTCACTGGATACTGCTAGAGAAGAGTTCCAGAATCATCTCAGGTTATAATTTTTTTTATTAAACTACACAGAAACAGCCTATGACAGGTTCCAATTAACCAAAATATTTCCCAAGTAGAAGACAACAGTTGTTATATTCAGGTTGTGGCCAAGGGAAGTATTTCAACATGCACTTTACCTTTAGCTGCACAGTTTAAAAGGGGTTGTTCCATTAAGGCAACTTATCCCATTCTTCCGCATGGAGCAGTGGTCACGCTCTATGGGGCTGCTGAGTACAAATGCTCAGCTATCTCTGGCAGCCCTATAGAGCTAAATGGAGCTGTAGACATGCATGCGTGTCTGCCACTTCATATAAATGGGGAGCACGAACCCCTGTTCCCATTATCAGCAGGGGCCACAGTGGTCAGACCTTCTGTCAATCAGATACTTATCCCCTACCATATGGATAGGGGATGTTGTCTGAATGGGACAACCCTTTTAAGGATTTATTTGACAGTGCTGAGTTATCCCAAGGGTTTCTCTCCATAGAAACAATGCCCTACACCCAAAGGCATAACTTTTATTCCAGAAAGCCTACATTTCTAATCTACCAAATGTGGCAGAGGTTCCATTGGACAGTCTTAGACACCAAAGAAGATCTTTTACATCCCATAAATCTATGTCCCCTAAAATGCACATGTGATGTTTCAGGAAAAATTCTTACAGTTATCTCACAGAACATATATCCCACTATAGAGATAATAAAAAGGCAATCGAAAGATGCAAAATTGATCACAGTGGTTCATGCTACATTTAATGAATGCAGGGACGCATCTGCCATGAGGTGTGGTGAGCATCTCGCCTCAGGTGGTGGTTGACCTGCCTCTAAGGGGGGGGACAGTTTATGGTGGGGTAATGGAACCCCTGTTAATGGTGAAGATGAGAAAAGAGAGCTTCTACATAAGAGGAGAAATAAATCACTGCATGTAAGAGGTATGTAGTGCTGTATTCTCCTGTATGTTTGGTAGCAGGGGCATAACTGCCATAGCAGCAGACCATGCGACTGCTATGGTGCCCAGAGCAGGAGGGGGCCCATTCTTAGTTGGCATTATCTCCTCTTCTACTGGAAGTGAAAACTTAGTCAGGACTCTACTCTGTAAAGGAATAACTTTTAGCAAATGAGGCAGTGGAAAAATGGCCCAAGGGTCAATGAAAGGGGTTTAGGCAGAAACCCTTCTGTCCTGTGTGGGAGGCCTGGTTTGATCCTTGCTATGGGACCCTTACTTCTCTTTGTACGCCACTGTTTGGTAGCATGGAATGTAATGCCCATCCAAATATGTCTTTAGCAGTAGGGTGGGGGAGGGAGAGGGGACCATTTCAATTTTTGCCTCAGGCAGCAGAGAACCTAGAATCGGCCCTAGGTGAATGCTTGCACATTTTTGTCACCAATTCAACACCAACTATTAGTTGGCTTACTTTACAGCAAGGTCTAGGTGCAATCACATCATAGTAAACCGGAATAACAAAGCAAAGTGATGGCAAGGTACATGAACAATTTGTAACATCACAATACAGAGGTAAAGAATACAGTGATGTCATAATACAGGGATAATTAATACAGCAGTGGATTGCTGCACAGGACGGACCGACGAATCATTAGTGCGTGGTCCACTCCAGATGGATGTACAGTGTCTAGCTCAGGACATAAACTGGGTGTGTTTTCTAGGCTATTTATGTAGTAGTGGCCGTCTCCTCGCCAGACGGGGGGGGGTGGAATGGGGGGGGGGGTTAATGGGATTTGTTTATACTTTTTTCACGGGTGTGTTGTACTTCAATTGTCTTTATGCACCTTGTGTGATCTTGTATTATCTCTGCATGTATTACTTTCAACATTTGTGTAATTGAAGACTCTCACACTCTGTTTTTGTAAGTTTATGAAAACTTTAATAAAAACTATCTGATTTAAAAAAAAATTAATACAGCAGTCATAATACACAATGATAATGTACACAGTGATGTCACAGAACAGAGGCAAGGGACACAGTGATGTTACAGTACAGAGATAACACAGCCATGATGATACCAGGATAATGGACAAAATGGCACAGTAAAGAGATGATGAACATATTGATGTACGGTTCAGGTATAATTTGTGAAGTGATGTCACAGCATAGGAGTGACAATGTTACTCTCTTATGTGACAGATGAGCTGTTAGACACCCTCTGCAGCCCATATAATTGGATTATAATACATAACTTGGCAAAACGTCAATCAAAATTTCCTAAAACTAAAATAAAGGAAACATACACCATTTTAAGTGGAAAAATTCTTGGCCACGGCCTTTAGTAGTTAACCTTAATAAACTTCAAAACATTAAAGCTTAATAACAAATTAATATTACCAAATGCATAACCAAATTAACCACAATGATACATCCATAACAAAATGAAAATATATAAGCTCAGCCATAAACTGGAACCTCTTCACCAATTTGCTTAACAATTAGCAATTTTGCCCCAGGTTAACTAAATGGCCGTGACAATACTTAAGAAATGGGGGGAGGGCGGAGGCACAAAGCAGATTCCAGTTGAGGTAAGCTTCTACATTTATACACCCAGTACATCATATGTCCTGCACATTGACACCAATCAAACCATTGTTGCTGGGCCAAGAAGAAACCTCAACCTGGACCAGCAACAATTGGACAGGACATGAAGCAAAAATCAAAAATGCTGATAACTTAGAACACTTTGCTAAGGCTAAAACACGGAAAGAACAGACTGAAAAGAAAGCTCAACATCTGCTCCACTAAACACCAACATCTGCTTGACAGAGCTCCAGGTTATTGGTTATAACACAGTATTCACTATCTAGTGACATTGTACGTCTCATATTATGGAGAACAAATAGCTGAGTGGTTTTATGCTTTATATCAGCAAAATGGTCTATGTGTCTTCATTTATCATACCAAACCCATGAACATGTCTTCATGTAACATCATACATAGATCAGACTCTACAAGATACGGTGATGCATGGTCACAATGTAGAGTGTGCCATATGTAAGTGAGGCTTGCCTACTATAGCCCGCTCAATATTTAGCACTGACATGGTTGATATGATTACTTCATGCTTAATAAATAATAACCATTTGTACCATGAATGTCTTTTAATGGACAGATAAACATCCACATTGCTGGGATTAAAAGCAAGTGAATCATGCGCCATACATGTACATGTTATGACCACAGTATATGAGCCAGTATTCCCCAGGACTGTTGCACTCCAGGGTCTGAACAGCTTCCCCACACAGAGATCGGGGAAGCCATTTGTTCTCAGTAATAGCCTGAATCTCTCTGAAGAATTCCAGGCTATTACGGCTGTAGTTCTGATGGAGGCCTGCAAGCGGTAGGGCTTCATAAGAAAATCTACCATACACTGCTATGCTAATTCAATGCAGTGCAAGGAAGAAGTGATCTGAAGATCACATATTCAAGCCCCATTAGGAGACGAAAACAGTGTAAGAAAAACAGATGAAAAAAAGTTTTGAAAAGTATTGAAAAAAAATCATATCAACCGCCACATCTCAAAATGTCTGAACTATTAAAATATAAAAGTGTTTTTCCCATATGAAAAAAATATCAAAATTACCAGTTTCTTCATCGCTTCATCTTCCCACAAAAATTTAATAAAAAGTGATCAAAAAGGCACACTCCAAAATAGTATCAATGAAAGTTGCAGATCACTCCACAAAAAATGAGCCCGCACACAGCTCCGTAAATGGAAATATAAAACATTTATGGGGGTCAGATGCCTGCATGCCATTTAGATGATATGCTATGCTAAAGGTTCACAAATTTTTCATGCAACGTTACATTAATCAATAGGTCAAGTGACCACAATAGACTTTATAATATGTCTTATCAGAGAGAAATGTCTAGTTCTCATGTTACCAGCTGTTTACCTCTCCCCACCCCCTTGCTAATTGTTTTTCTGTTCAAAAAATGCTTTACATCTGTCTTGAGATGGACCAGCTCACAGAGGAATCGTATTACACATGGCAATACAAGTGTATGGAGAGGGGAGGGGGAAGAGTGAGCAGGAGAATGAGTGAAATGGGACTCAAGAAGAAAGAAACTGCACAGCTGCATAGGAAGTTTATATCTCAGCACATGTGCTAAATTCACAGCTATACATGTCAGTACATTTCTGTAATGTCCTCCATGATCTTGGGGCTGCTTCAGAGTATGAAAAAATTGGCAAGCTGATTCTCCTCTACTTTCTGTGGGCAGTGGATAGCAGCTAGTCCCTTCTCACCATCTCTTGGACAAATGCAAACTAGAATTCACTATACACAGAGGAAAAAGGGTAACAAATGCAAGAAAGAAGTCATATAATGGCCAGAAATAGTGTTATTCCTCACGTACACACTGTACCATTGACTAATCCAGAGTTTGTTAAAAGTATAGGTATGCTTTAACATCTCCTGTTGGACCCTGGCTAAAAATATCTTTTCGCCCAGTGTTTGTGCATAATTACAAGGATTCAGCCAGGAAATAAACCTCATCTGGAAGCTTCATGCATGCCTCGTCAGTGGAGTTGAATGCTGTCTCACAAATATCAGAAATTGGTCAATACAGACAACTATAGCTGTAGGTGTTGGGTCAGAACATGCAGTGTATTTTCATGGTGACAGCTTTGTTTTAAACACATACAATTTTAATTACACGTGTGGTACCTATGACCTTGTTGGACACAGACCTGGTGATCGCTAGTGACAATTGTCTTCAAGGGTGTCCAGGTACCTGAGTTTCTCTGTATGGACCCTTGATCTGTGTAGAAAAACAGAACTGTCAATTACACTATTAACTGTCTATTGTGCACACAGACAGAAAATACACCTGTGCTTTGGGTCATTCTCTTGTTGCATAACTCCTTTTCATGTTGAGGTCATAAACTGCTGCATATTCTTTTGTAAAATGTTTTGATTCTTGTCATGGCAGTCATCTGTGCCTCCTGCCGCTCCACTCTTCCCAGTAGACACAGCTACCACTTTGTTGACCGAGGTTCCAGCTCTCAGATGGTCCAGACATCCTGGCATCCATGTCTCCCTTTCAGGTGCTCATGGCTGCTGGAGTAGCAATTTTCCCTTCTTCCCGCATGTTGAACCTGCTTCCTGCAGGCAATGCCTCTCACTACCTATAGGCCGCACAAGCTATCTCTGTCTCTTAAAGGGCAAGTACTTGCACCTTTTTCTTCCCTAGCCTATTGCTGACCAACCTGGGGTATTTTAGAGTACACTGTATTAGTTTCCTTTTATGGTGTGTCGTTAATTTGCTAGCCTGTTCCATGTACCAACTTCTGCCTGACTTCTGGATTTAACCTTTTATTACGTGATCTGACCTCTGCCTGATCTCCGTATTGACGCTGAGCTTCCTGCCCTGACCTCGGACTGTTTATCAGATTGCACAAACTATGCTTGCTCTGACCTTGTCCTGTCCATGACAATGGCTTTGTCCGATCCATTGGTGTTCCACACCGGGTCTCTTGACCCCTGTAGGTCAGCACTCCCTTGAACAGAGACTATTCCTAGAGGTAGTGGCCTGGTAGTTAAAGGTTGAAGACCAGGGAGCTACTTAGATCATGCCTTTAGGAGTAGCCCCCAAGCCAAATCAAGTGACACAGGGTATCCACATCCACAACCTTGATACTCCATATACTCCATTGCACTTAATATTTGTATTTAATGGTGTACCTACCAATACTATATAAAAGATGGCTGTACTATTGTATAATACAAGCACGCATATTGCATGAATCATACCTATCTCCTCATAGATTGTAAGCTCTCGTGAGCAGGGCCCTTCCTCCTATTGTCTTAATTGTTGACAGTTCAATCTGTAATATCCACTTTATTTGTACATGTTCCCTCTGAATTGTTTATTAGAATATAAGGGCAGCAGTTCATGACCTCAAGCTGAAGAGATGTTGGGTGATACAACAAGACAATGTCCCAAGTATACAAGTAAATTAACTTAAATAATGTCTACCATTTGTGTTTTGCGGGAGTCCGGTCACCACCAGGCGCAGCTCCCCGCTGCGCTCATAGAAATGAATGGGAGCGCAGCGCGCAAGCACGGCCACCGCTCCCATTCATTTCTATGGAGCCTACGGAAGCGCTGGCTCGGCTATTTTCGGCGGCCCCATAGAAATGAATGGAGGGTGGCTGCGCATGCGCAGTGCGCCCTCATTCAGTTCGGGGGCTCCCTTCCGGATATAGCTGTGGGTCCCAGCGGTGGGACCCGCAGCTATAAGACAATGGGGGCATATCCTAGCGATATGCCCCCATTGTCTAAGATGAGAATATCCCTTTAAAGGGGTTCTCCCGGAATTCAGAAAATGAAAATACTTAAATATTACTTTATTATAAATATGTTCCCAAATATATTTTTCAGTTATAATGGCTTGTTTTGTCTGGAGAAGAATCATGAGGAGATATAAAATGACCGCCGTCCTATTATTACACACATAATCAGTCTTAATCACACAGGAGGACAAGTTACTTCAGAACACTGAGGTAAAGAGCTGCCTCATCCTCCTCTCTGCTTGTCAGGGATTATGCTCCTGAATACAGCTGATAAGATCTTCAGATAAATCTCTGTAGGAATGGAGTTCATGAGGAGACATGAAGTACAGAGAGGAGGTGAGCATGTGGGTAATGAGCAGCAGCTCTTGTATGTAGTCTCCATTATCACAGCACCACATTACCGCAGTCTATCCTGCCCGTCCTCTCTGTACTTCATGACTCCTTGTGAACTCCATTCCTACAGAGATTCAGCTGAAAATCTCATCAGCGGTATTCAGGATCATAATACGATAACTAGGTGGCTGTGCACAGCGTGCGGACAGCAGAAGGAAGAAGAGTGCGGGCAGTGAGGACAGGTGGAGTCCAGGAGCAGGAGAGGTAAGTGGTTTATTTATTTTATTAAACATGAGGCAATAGGGGCTTATCTGAGACAATGGGGGCTGCTGGGGGCTAACATGACAGGCAACAGGGGCTGCTGGGGGCTAATATGAGAGGCAATGGGGTCTATTAAGGGCTGATATGAGGCAATGGGGGCTGCTGGGGGCCAATATGAGAGGCAATGGGGACTACTGAGGGCTGATATGAGGCAATGGAGGCTGCTGGGGGCTAATATGAAAGGCAGTGGGGGATGCTGGAGGCTGATATGAGGTCTGATTGGAGGTCATTCACATTGGGGTCTGAGCTGAGGTCTGATTGTGGATGTGATCTGAGGTCTTGTTGGGGTCTTATTAACATTGGGGGTCTGATTGGTGGTCTGATCTGAGGTCTAATGAAAAATATTTTTTTCTTATTGTCCTCCTCTAAAACCTAGGTGCGTCTTACGGGCCGGTGCATCTTATAGGGCGAAAAATACTGTAATTTATGGCAAGGAGTTCACCTCATCATAAATTAGGCGCAGCAGCCGGCAGTCCTCAACTGAAATCTATGGGGCTGGCATACATTTCAGTGTTCTACCATAAAACTGGTGTAGAAAATGATAACTGTGGCAGTTCCTCCTGCCCAACCTCCTCCTCACTGTTGCCATGCCCCCTTTTTGCGCAAATGGCATTGAAAAAGTCGCAAACACGCAGTCACAAATCTGGCCTTATGGGTTTTGTACCCACTTGTTTAGCCTTACTATGTATGTTAAGGGAGTAGTATGGTGACAGACTTCCTTTAGGCCTCATGCACACAGCTGTATTTTTGAATCCACATTTTTTGCGGATTGGATCTGGGCCCATTTACTTCAATAGGGCTGCAAAAAATGGGGACAGGGCATTTCTACAGAAGAGAGAAAGAAAATGGCGGCATGCACACAGCTGGTATCTGTGGTTTTCATAACACAAAGAACATACGGTCGTGTGCATGAAGCCTTACCCAATAACATTACAGTTAACATGATTTTTCTTTCTTACTTCATCACCCCTCCCCCCACATTATATAAGAAAATCAATTTCCCTATTTGTGTGAATTGTAACTAGGTCACAACTAGGCAGCTATTTAAAGCCAGCGCCAAAAATATGTAAAAAAAAAAATAAAATGTTCAGAATCAGAAGGTGACTCTGGTGCAATCCTCCGCACTGTACCAATATGCCCGGCAAGACTGCAACTTCTGCATCCTCAGTCTACATTTATAAAATGGTGACATTCTTGAGGATGAGGCGTCCAGGTCTATGCGGTCTTAAGAAATACTGTTTCCAGGGATTAGCAGACTTGCTATCCCTATGATTAAACAAGTCTAATGTATCTTGGAGGAGAAGCTGGTGGTGGGTTCTCCCTTTCTATCAGTATCTGGAAGCCGTACATAAGATTGTCTGTGTTTCTTCTATTTGCTATAATAAAGCAGCCTACTAGTCCCATCCTATCGATAAGCTGCCAGAGCCCCATGTAGCACGCCGTCAGCACAGATTCCATGTCATGACATATTTGGGCGTTCTGCTGTGCGTAGTCAGCGGCAGGTTCGCTTGTTTCTATGGAGACTGGCTGTGTCACGTCTTTCTATTTTTTGTCCTTGCAGCGTTTCCATGGTAACTTATATTGACTATTCCAGAAAGGCTATTTTCATAATTTTCTGGAAGTTGGAGTGATATATATGTTTACATCTATCAGGGTGTTTGTGTTTATCCCATTGCTTTTGTGTATGCGGCGTGTACCTCTACAAGCTTTCTATATGCTTGTGATGGTGCATCCGAGTGTCACTCCTGTCTCGGTGCAAGTGTTTATTACGTCTAGTACATAGTACACTCAGACACCATTTACCATTGTATATGGGAATGGTTGTAGCTGCTTTATGTACAAATACACTAGATCATGGAGATATATGTAGTTATAAAAGCATATAAAACACGAACTTTTTCTAAAGAATTTGAGATTTTGTTCCTTAAAGTTTTAGATTGATTCCTAAAAGTGCTAGCTTTCCATCCCCTGGGGGAGTATAGGGGGGTCACTGGTTCTTATTAAGGAGACTCAGCAGGTGTGTAGAAGCAATGCCTCATGGGAAAAAATATGCAAATTAAGTAATGTCTCCTAGAGACTCTTCAAAAAGAAAGAGCAACCCATCTGTAGACTGTTTGGGATCTTGGCCCATTGTATAATTTGCATCCCTTGGAAAGAGAGAGGGGCATTAAGGATCTTAAAGGGGTTGTGCACTTTTAGGTGGGGCAGACCTTATTTATAATTACCTG
The DNA here is from genome assembly GCA_900303285.1 of Rhinella marina. Lineage (NCBI taxonomy): Eukaryota > Metazoa > Chordata > Amphibia > Anura > Bufonidae > Rhinella > Rhinella marina. The sequence continues at coordinate 91,551 of ONZH01028492.1, forward strand.
CCTCCTGCTGCTGGCTCCCAGCTCTTTCTCTTCCCAGTCCGGCCAGCTGCCGTTTTGTTTTGCAGCCAATTGCTGGCCGCAGCGGTGACCTGCTCCCCTTGTATCATGTCGAATGGTCATGAGACGCAAGGGTGGCAGGACACCACTACAGCCAGCAATTGGATGCAGCAGCATTAAAATTGACATTTACATCCTACGAGCCAAGCGGAGAAGCCGTGACCTGGAAGAGAAGAAGCCAGGAGCCAGCCCATGGAAGCAGGTAAGTATGCTTCCCTTTGCAGGTCTGCTGAAGAGAGGGTGTTGCCAACCACCCCACCCCCACCTAAAAGGTGCACAATCCATTAAAGCTATTCCACCTTCTCAAGCCTTTGACACAGAGGCATAACTATGGGAGCAGCAGAGGTTTGCAGATGCATATGGGTCCTTACGCTGGGGCATTCCAAAAAGTCCATTTGTCCTCTATTCAGAGACCAGTACTATAAATGACACATGAGTGTTGAGAGCCCTGTTACAGGTTTTGCATTGGGGCCCAGAAGCTTTAAGTTACACCTGTCTTTCACAGACCCCCACAGAATCTACAGGTATATATGGTACATATGCTCTTGTGTATAAGGTTCAAAATGTGATTATAATTCGGAATATGCAGTGTGTTCCAGAGAATATTCTCTGGAAAATTATTTAGCATAGGGTTGCAGTAGTCCAGATGGGAAATCAAGGAATGTTTAATATTATAAGAAATGTCTTAACAAGGACACCACCTTCATAAAGTAGTGAAAGAGTGAAGGAGATGAGGGTGCTGTTGCAGTAATACCCAGCGGTCATCTCTTACCGAAAAGAGAAGCTGCAAGTGCCACCACATTTCTACTGTAGCCTCCCTCTCTGTGATGGATGTATGACCTAACAGGGCAAAAGTTATCTTAATGAATCAAGTGAAATCTCCCAAAACTGTACCTATATGTCCATGGCAGAAGCTGTGAAAGATAAGTGTAATTCTAGATTTTGTACTTCATGTTATGTTCTTTCCAAAATACTCAGACAGCTTGCGTAGGAAGTATAAACACACAGACTGGAGATTTAACTAATGAAATATTCCCAAATTCTGACATGGGTTCCAGAAGGCTCATATGCGCCGAAGTGGCTAGCAATGCCAACTAGCAGAACCCTATATTATACCAGTCCAAATACTAAACCTAAATGGCAGAAACTGTTCCAAGCTGTTAGAATATTAGAAGGTTACAAAATCTGAAGGTGACTTAGTTCAAACACGGCATATTCATCACAGACATTTCTAAAACAGATACAATACATTTCAAAAGTATGTGAACCTTTAGGATTAGCAGATAGTGTGAAGGTGAAATTAAAATCAGGTGTTTCAGTCAATGACTATCAGGTCTGAGTAGGCCACCTGTTTATGTAAAGAACAGTGATCTATCAAAGTCTGATCTTCACAACATGTTTGTGGAAGTGTATCATGGCCCAAACAAAGGAGATTTCTGAGGACCGAAGAAGAAGAGCTGTTGATGGTCTTCAGGCTGGTAAAGGCTACAAAACCATCTCCAAAGAGTTTGGACTATACCTATCCACACAGTTATTCAGATTGCGTACAAATGAAGAAAATACAAGGTCATTATTACCCTCCCAGGAGTGGTCGTTCAACAAAGATCATGCCAAGAGCAAGGCGTGTAATAGTCTATGAAGTCACAGAGGGATCAACTGTAACCTCTAAGCAACTATATAGTTAAATCTTGGGGTCCTTTTACACAAGCCAATAATCATGTCGATTATAGGGGATGAGCGGGTGTATAAACACTCTTTCTCAATAATTGAGCTGTGTGAAAGGTGACGGCTATCATCTGATGAACAAGTAGACACTCATTCACCGGGTTCTTGTGTTGTTCTGCCAGCACCAAAAATCATTCTATGCAGCGGATTGTGCTGTCTAAACAGTGATCTGCTGCCCAAGAAGAATGATTTTCTATGGGGAGATCACTGTAGCAATAGCTTTTGTCCCCTTGCAGTGAAGGTGATTGCTGCATGTAAATGCAGACCCCATCTCCACTGAACATCAGGCAATTATTGGAAACATCTTGTTCATTCCCGATAATTGCCTGAAATATGGGGCCATGTAAAAGGATCCTTAAGTTCCTTAAGTAAACTGGCTGACCTTGTGCTTGGTAACTGAAGGCATCTGCGTTGGTCCCATGTTCATATGTGCCCGCTTTGCTGAGATAGATTATGTTTTAATATATGCAAATGGGCTTCTAGGAGCAATGGGGGCTTTGTCGTTACACCTAGAGGCTCTTCTGTCTCTACAACTGCTGCGCCCTCTGCACTTTGATTGACAGGCAGTGAAAATATGATCATACATGGTCTTGACTTTTGCCAGATACTGAAGTGCACAGCGACTCCCCTGTTGCTCCTAGAGGATCATTTGCATGTAATAAAACACCATTTTTCTCAGCAATGTGGGCTCATATGAACATGGGATCAACACAGATGCCTCCAGCTGGCAAGCGGACATGCAACAGGTCAGCCAGTGTCATAGGTACAAATCTGCTGACAGCTGCCCTTTAACGATCTGTGTCCTATGCACTTTTTCTGGATGGACTGATGGATCCTGTGTGCAGGGAGAAGCTAAGCGGTTATAGACGACCATGTTTCAGTAGTTTTACAATATAAGTGAACATACAGTATTTACCTTAAAAAGTCCATTTTAGGGGATGATTCAGACTATGCATTTTGTATTTTCAGTTCCCTGGTTCAATCGTGTGCTTACTTCTGTATACAGTAGTCAGTCTATGATTTCCATCTTCTGCTTTTTCTGCTTATGTTATGGTAATGAAGTCAACAGAAGGATTTACATTTAAATGTGTCTTTTTTATAGTATATTACCACTATTACATGGCATTCAAGCATCTCTGATATAATAGATACCTCGTCTGATAGTGTAAATGCATGTTTACATGCCTCTAAGTATGTGTTTACTAGAGAGCATAGTTGTGTTGTTGGATGCTTGGTTCCTTTGGCTGAATGCTAGCGCAAGTCATTCTCCGTGTCTGTTTTCCCTCTTTTATGTGTGAAGTGTCTGGATTGCTTTATGTAATTGTAGACTTGTTTTCTTGCTGTTATTCTACATAAGACTTCATTGTTCAATTATGTCACCCGGGGAAAGCCACTCAGCAGTACTCCTCACATAAGGTACCAGACGTTGTTTGTGTCGGAGACATCCGACAAGTTACACCATAGTCAACAGCCGTGGCACTGCTTACTGCATGCGTTGATGACCACCATGGCCTGGTCATGAAAATATATACTGCATTAAAGGGAACCTGTCAACATGAAAATGTAATGTAAGCTGCAGGCGGAAAGTTATAGAGCAGGAGGAGCTGAGCAGAGTGCTATATAGTGTACAACTATCAGTGATTGACAGCTATGTATACACACTAACACAGAGAATACTATCACCGATAACACCCTCCTTGTATATCTATCAGTGACAGCTATCTCTGTATATACACTTACACATAGAATGCTATTAATAGCTGATAACTATCCTCCGTCTACAGATATCAGTGACTGACAGCTATCTCTGTATACACACTTACACTGAGAATGCTACCAATCACTGATAACAACTCCTTTGGGTACAGCCATCAGTGACTGACAGCTATCTATATATACACACTTACACAGTAAGCTGACAACACCTCCCCATGTAAACATCAGTGACTGACAGCTATCTCTGTATACACACGTACACTGAGAATGCTATCAATCACTGATAACACCTCCCCCATGTACAACTATCAGTGACTGACATCTATCTCTGTATACTCACTTACACAGAGAATACTATCAATCACTGATAACACCTCCCCATGTACAACTATCAGTGACTGACAGCTATCTCTGTATACTCACTTACACAGAGAATGCTATCAATCACTGATAACATCTTCCTGTGTACAACCATCAGTGACTGACAGCTATCTCTGAAAACACACTTACACAGATAATACTATTAATCAACGATAATACCTCCCCCATGTGCAACTAGCAGTGACTGACAGCTATCTCTGTATACACACTTACATAGAGAATGCTATCAATCACTGATAACACCTCCCCCATGCACAGCTAACAGTAACTGACAGCTATTTCTGTATACACACTTACATAGAGAATACTATCAAACACTGATAACACCTCCCTATGTACAACTATCAGTGACTGACAGCTATCTATGTATACACACTTACACAGAGAATGCTATCAGTCACTGATAACACCTCCCCCATGTACAACTATCAGTGACTGACAGCTATCTCTGTATACACACTTACACAGAGAATACTATTAATCACTGATAACACCTCCCCCATGTCCAACTATCAATCACTGACAACTATCTCTGTATACACACTTACACAGAGAATACTATTAATTACTGATAACACCTCCCCCATGTACAGCTATCAGTGACTGACAGCTATCTCTGTATACACACTTACACAGAGAATACTATCAATCACTGATAACACCTCCCCCATGTGCAACTATCAATGACTGACAACTATCTCTGTATACACACTTACACAGAGAATACTATTAATTACTGATAACACCTCCCCCATGTACAGCTATCAGTGACTGACAGCTATCTCTGTATACACACTTACACTGAGAATGCTACCAATCACTGATAACAACTCCTTTGGGTACAGCCATCAGTGACTGACAGCTATCTATATATACACACTTACACAGTAAGCTGACAACACCTCCCCATGTAAGCTATCAGTGACTGACAGCTATCTCTGTATACACACTTACACTGAGAATGCTACCAATCACTGATAACAACTCCTTTGGGTACAGCCATCAGTGACTGACAGCTATCTATATATACACACTTACACAGTAAGCTGACAACACCTCCCCATGTAAGCTATCAGTGACTGACAGCTATCTCTGTATACACACGTACACTGAGAATGCTATCAATCACTGATAACACCTCCCCCATGTACAACTATCAGTGACTGACAGCTATCTCTGTATGCACTGTACATTATGGTGGCTTAATCCATGATGTAAATGTATGTCCTGGTAGCTTATGGGGTTGTAGTTCTTACTATACCTTGCTAAAGCAGATCTGCATCTTACATCTTGTTGATTATGTGTAACTGATTATAGCCAGGCTCTCTCGCTAACAGCAGGGATCGGAGCTAACTCAGATCCCAGATATTTAATCATAGTCAATAGCAACCACAGCATCTAAGTGGAATGACACAGGGAAGGGGCTTCCTCTGTTCCCATCAACCCCTTCTCAAACACAACCACAAGGTCCCAAGAGGTTGATAAAAAGCAGCTGGGGACGCAAGAAGGTCCCCAGGCCTGCAATGTTTGCAATGCCTATTATTTCAGTTTTACACTGATGGGCAATAATGATTTGGTACACTGAGTATGCCAAAGCATTATGTCAGCAGTCAGGGATTGCATAGTGACCACCCTATTGAGACTAAAAAAGTATCAGATGTTAATAAAGTATATTTTAAAAAAATGAACACATTAAAAATAATAGAGCCATTTGTTCGATAAAAAGTGTTTTTTATTTTGTAAAGATATTTACAAAAAATCATACACATATGTTGTTTCACTGCAATCGTCACATCCTGTATGATAAAGATACTATGTTGTTTAAACCACCCAGTGAATGAAGTAACAAAAAGTGCAGAAAAAAAGTCTCTTTCAAAAAATTGCCTTTTCCCCACAAAAAAAATCAATCCCATATACCTCAAAATGGTGCTAATAAAAGCTGCATGTTGTCCCTCAACAAGTATCCCACATTAGAGCTTCGTCAACAAAAAAAAGTTTGGCTTTTTCCTTGACGTGCTATTAGTGTGCAAAAGTAATAAACATAAAAAAGACACATACTTGATATTGTCAAATTGCTATTTCTTTTCCATTCGATCCCCATATGCAAAGAGATATCTCCCAAGGAAGAGAATAATCTTGCTACTGCCACCTCTTGGAAGTGGCTCCCTATGAGTCAAAATCCAACTTTCCAACAAGCCTTGGGATTTGACAAGGGAATAGCCAAGCCCAGGAGAGGACTGGGAACTTAAAGTGGCCCTGGAAAAAATACTAAAAGTGGCCCCATTTTGTAGTTGGGTCCAAATTGATGGAAAGCAGGGCCAACAATACCATATTGTGGCACATTATACCATCCCAACAGAGCCAAATACCATAGTCCATCACAATATACTGTCAGCAGCACTAAATACATCCCAAAAAACTTCCATTGGGAGGCTGTGAGGAGGGCCAATGTGGCCCCCTGGGCATCGGCCCACCGGGAAATTTCCCTGTAAGGTCTATGGCCAATCCGCCCTTGGCCAAGCCAGATATCCATCGGATTTAGACTTACAGGAAGCTACTTCTAAGAGGTGGCACTGGTGAGATGGTTCTATTCCTTGGGAGATAACTCTTTGCATATTTGTGTGCATTGGCAATAAGTCTTTCTACTCTGGATTTGTTCCAGTTAGTCTCCATACAGGACTGGTCTACGTAAGGAGATTCAGCACCCTGACTGTGCCCCATTCACTCCCCAAAAATTAAGTCAATCATATGGCTACAATGACAAAAAAAAAAAAAAACAAATAAAAAAAAGTTCTTGCTAAAATGTAAAATGAAAAAAAAAAACAAAAAAAACTGTGGGTGTTACTGCCAAATTAGACCTGACATCTACCTAAGGTATGGCATAATTGGTGATTATACTAATCTTTTCTGATGCGTTTATCCAGGGAAGGCAAACCAGCGCAAAACCTCTGGTAATATTGTTGCCTTGATGTCATAGCCCCCAGGTGTTTTGAGGTACCCAAAAATTCGAAACCTTCATAGGAAAGAGCATATAGCTTTCTTCTAAATGGAAATGTCATATAAAATGTATTGTGTAATTGTATATGTCGTGATCTGTGAAGAGCTTGGTGACAATACTGGCACTGCAATGGTGTGGTTATTACTTACAGTGTCTTGAAAAAGTATTCATACTTGAAATTTTCCACATTTTTTCAAGTCATATCCACAAACTTAATGTATGTTATTGGGATTTTATGTGATAGACCAACACAAAGTAGCAAGTATGTGTGAAGTGAAAAGAAATGGCGCATGGTGGTTTTCAAAATGTTTAATAAATAAAAATCTAGAAAGTGCGGCGTATATTTGTATTCAGCTCAAGCTGAGTCAGATTGGATGGAGAACATCTGTAAACAGGAATCTTCAAGCCTTGCCACAGATTCTCAATGGGATTTAGGTCTGGACTGTGACTGGGCCATTCTAACACATAAATATGCTGTGATCTGAACCATTCCATTGTAGCTCTGGCTGTATGTTTAGGGTTGTTCTGCTGGAAAGTGAACCTCCGCCCCAGTCTCAAGTCTTTAGTAGCCTTTAAGGATTGCCCTGTATTTAGCTCCTTCCATCTTCTCATCACTTCTGACCAGTTTCCCTGTCCCTGCTGAAGAAAAGCATCCCCACAGTATGATTCTGCCAGCACCATGTTTTACAATGGGGATGGTGTGTTCAGGGTGATGTGCAGTGTTAGTTTTCTGCCACATATAGCGTTTTGCTTTTAGGTCAAAAAGTTCAACTTTGGTCTCATCTGACCACAGCACCTTCTTCCATATGTTTGCTGTGTCCCCTACATGGCTTGTGGCAAACTGCAAACGGGACTTTTTATGGCTTGCTTTCAAAAATGGCTTTCTTCTTCCCCCTCTTGCATAAAGGCCAGATTTGTAGAGTATACAACTAATAGTTGTCCTGTGGACAGATTCTCCCACCTGAGCTGTGGATCTCTGTATCTGTAGCTCCTTCAAAGTGACCATGGGTCTCTTGGCTGCTTCTCTAATTAGTGCTCTCCTTGTCTGGACTGTCAGTTTAGGTGGACAGCCATGTCTTGGTAGATTTGCAGTTGTGCCATACTTCCATTTTTGAATGATGGATTGAACAGTGCTCTGTGAGATGGTCAGAGTTTGGGATACTTTTTTTATAACCTACAGTAACTCTTCTTTACACTTCTCCACAACTTTATCCCTGACCTGTCTGGTGTGTTCCTTGTTTTCATTATGCTGTTTGATCACTAATGTTCACTCACAAACCTCTGAGGCCTTCATAGAATAGCTGTAGTTATACTGAGAATAAATTACACACAGGTGGACGCTATTTACTAATTAGGTGACGACTGGATTTTATTTAGGGGTATCAGAGTACAGGGGCTGAATACAAATGCATGCCACACTTTTTTTTTATGAAAATTTTTGAAAACCATGTATAATTTTATTTTCATTTCACACATACTTACTACTTTGTGTTGGTCTATCACATCAAATCCCAATAAAATACATTAACGTTTGTGGGTGTAACATGAAAAAATATGGAAGAGTTCAAGGTATGAGTACTTTTTCAAGGCACTGTGGTATCATGTAAGGCCAAGAAAACTGACTAACCAAAATATTAAAAGACTTTACACAAGAAAAAGGCTTAGAATTTATATTTTCAAGCAACTTGTGGATTTTTGGGTGTGAAAACCTTTTCTGATATAGTATGCCCCTAAATAACTGCTAAACTTTCATTACAAAAATACACACCTTCACTCTTGCAAAAACTATGGAGATAAAACCCTGTTTGGACAGAAGCCCACATTATGTTCCATGCAAAGTAAGCAGCACATTCCCTCCCATGTCAAAGCTTGGCTGCCATATTGATGTGACACCTGCACCCGGGGAATCACGACTCATCCTGCACGTTTAGGCTTGGTCTTGTGGTAAGGCCATCACCCAAGAACACCTGCTCTCTTACCTGCGCACACCCTAGAAGGGCAAGACAGTCATCTTGACAGCGGTATGCAGAGCCCAATATGAACACATCTGGTTTTCTGCCTTTAGTATTTGATTTAACCTTTTCACTGCTAAATTGTAAAGTATAATATATTGCTGTTTAGATAGATACTATTATTAATATCAATATTAATAGCTGCAATAGCCTTTTGTAGTGCTCTGGAGCAAGGGTATTTTGGAATCTGGACATTTGTGGCCATCTGCCCCTATTGCTATAAAGCCATCAACTAAGTACTTTAGTGCACTTTGAAGAGCTGACTTGCAGTGTGAATTATGCCATTAATTCAATTTTATATGTTGTTGTGGAAAGGGTTAATGCACAACCAGTTTACACTAAGAAATTTTGGGATTGTCCAGTTTGTGCACTGAGAAGCAAGAAATGTTTCCACTGCTGTCATAGGGGACTATGTAGAGCTGAGTTTTGGAGGGAAAAGCCAGACATATTGAACTTTGGACAGTCTGGTTTAGCTGTCAGACTGTTATTTACGACTGAAAACTGCTCAGTCATTTCCATTGACTTGCATTGAGGCTCAACACAAGTCTATGTCAGCCTTGAACCTCAACATTGTTTCTTTTAAGCAATGCTTCTCCAGCTTCACCACTCCCACTAGAAGGTTCTAGATCAGTTAGAAACTGCCTAAGAGTAGAGAAGCCAGTGCCCCTTTTTGCCTGCTGATAGGGACCAGTATTAAGTGGGAGAGACTCATCCAGACTGAACGAGTGACCAGAAGAAGATACAAATATGAGGATACTCTGCTACAGACACTGGCTCAGAAGCCCTTTGAAAAGAGAAGCAGCTGGACAACTGAGCCACAGACCCTAGGCCATTGGCCCTTTGGCCGGGGTACCAGCCTTCTAAGAAAGAGAGAGACAGTTAGTTCAGGCCTTTCCTCAGCACAGAAACTTCTTCTATCCGAGGGAAGACTGGAGAAGCCAGCTTAGTGTATTGCCTGTTCTGCATTTGAGTTCTTCCAGTAAAGGACACACAGGTTTACTGAAAACCCCAACTTTCTGGATTTATTTCCCATTGGGATGTGTGGTGCACCCCAGTGGTAAATGAATCCAGAAAGTTGGGGTTTGCAGCCTTACCATCCGCTCCGGAGAGCAGTAACACGTAGTGATACCTCAACATTGTCCATGGGACCCAATGTAGCATTGGGGGCCTCCCCAAACCCAGCCACTGCACTTTTATGAGCTAGATACATACCCAAAATTCAAATATTGTTAATACAAATATTACCTAAAATATCTCCTAACAAGGAGGGCACTGTGCATAGGAGCTTATAATTCAAATTAAATTAGGAAAGTGATAAAAAAGCACAAAGGAGGACATTTACAACAGGGGACATTTACGACATGTTATAACAGTCAGTGTTGAATCACTAATCACTGTGTTAACCAACAGATTTGATTTAGGGCTAATCTTAATTGCACTATCCTGGCAGTCCTCTGGTATTCACCAGGCCACTACCTCCTTGAATAGTCTTTGAGTGGTTAATAACTGACATATGAGGGGCAGAGACACCGGTGCAATGGACCAAGGGGTCAAACAGAATCATAGTCAGGGACAGACTGAGCTCAGGGCTCCCTGAGTACGTGCAATACGATAACAGGTCCAAGTTCAGGGAAAGGCAGCGTAGAATCAATATGGTTAAACAGGCACAGGTCAGGACAGGCACAGTAAAATACGGTAAAACAGGCACAAGTCAGAACACAGAATGACAACAAGATACAGAACACCTAGCAAAAACTTAGAAGGCTAAGAGACCTATTGCTCAGCTAACCTTCCACTAGGGAAGGTGCCTGAAATACCCCAAGTTTGCCAGCCATTGGCTGGTGAAGATAATGAAGATTAAGGTACACATGTGCTGACCCTTTAAAAGCCGGGGTAGCACAAATGTGTCCTACGGGGACAGGAAGAGAAGTCTTTCTGGTAAGTAGGTAGCAGCCTGAATGGGACACCAGAGGTGGCCTGGACCCTCTGTATCAAGACTGTTGGAGGCGGTTCCGGATCACTGGGTAAGTGACAAAGAACAGTGGCGGCTCGCAGCTGCCGCTGAAACACATATATTAAGACTGTCGTTTTACATGCCATTCTTAATCTATCCCCTGCTGCCGACAGATGCACCACAATTATTAAGAAGCACACACATCAGTGCGGGTCCGTGCACCAGAACTGAAATCTACACAAGGGAGCTTGTATAGATTTCAAGCATACACTACTTCAGCACCTTGTGTAGATTATAATAAATGTGCCGGACTGACTATGCCAGACTCCACACTGTCTACTGCCCTCCATTCTCCACTCACATTTTGAAAAAGGGGTGACTAGGGGTGTGCTCCAAACTGCAATTTTTTTAAGCCAATTTTCTAGAGTTTGGGGAATGATAAATGTCATCATGTTTAGTTTAGCCGGGGGCCATCCACATGTGAGTACTAAAAGATTGTACTTACTCCCAGACTCCCAGCGAGTGTTAGTGCCAATACAAACATACAGGGGAGATTTATCAAACTGGTGTAAAGTAGAACTGACTTAGTTGCCCATAGCAACCAATCAGATTCCACCTTTCATTTTTCATAGCCCCTTTGGAAAATGAAAGGTGGAATCTGATTGGTTGCAATGGGCAACTATGCCAGTTCTATTTTACACCAGTTTGATAATTCTCCCGCAATGTGTACCACAGTGTAAAAAATGTCAAGGGACATTTGACCTTAAAGGGGTTTTCCAGGTATTTAACACTGATGACCTATCCTTAGGATAGGTCATCAGTACCTGATCGGTGGGGGTCCAACACCCAGCACTCCCTCCAAACAGCTGTTTGACAAGGCTGCAGTGCTCCGCTGAGTATGGTGGCCTACTCACAGCTTACCAAGCACAGCACCATCCACTGAATAGTGGCTATGCTTAGTATTGCAGCCCATTCACATGAACGGGACTGGGTTGCACACTGGCCATGTAACCAATGAACGTGATGTCACTGGCCTAGGAAGAGGCCTCAGTGCTCACAGGGTGCATTAAAGTGAAGGGAATTTCTTTATCAAAAGGAGAGATTAGGAGAAAATAAAGAATAGTAGCGGTGGAGAATTGTAATTACTAGCGATGACTTTCTGGGCACCATAAAGGTAACCTAAAACTGATGGGCTGTAATGTAAAATCTGCAAAAAGGCCCTCAACTGGTCATTTATAGTATTCTTCTTCACATAGGGGACAGGGATCCTGCCCACATTGTCCAGGGCCAGGTTGTAACCACCTCTGCACCTCTTATAGTTATGCCACAGCTGGGCACTAACAATTGAATATAGTCATCAGTGTGCTGTGTGATTCATTGGCTGCCGCTGTGTAGTCATGGCCAGATGACTGTCCCATGTGCAAATAATTGATGCAGAGGCAATGGGTACAGTCAACTTTACTGAAGAGTGGCAGGTTAACAAAACAGCCAAATTAGGAGCAGTCATCCGGATGACTTTTAGAAAGACACAAATTTATCTCACAAGAAAGGCACCTGAACTAGGAATAAGGACCATTTTAGGTCCAAAACGCGTTAGTAATGCAGCACCTGTGATGTGGAATTGATGGATTTTAGGAACTGAGGTTTTCTTATTAATTTATGGACACTGGAACTTTTTCTTGCACATGCTTAGCCCACAACAGTCTTTGTGTCCTTTGAGCAGCAGGTCACTGAATCTTGTATGTTGTTTTACAGTTCTTGAATGTCACACAGTCCAACTCACAATTATGGTGGTGGTGGCTCCTGTGTAGTGCAGATGCAATGTTTGCAATTTCTCTCTGATTCAGCAGTATATAGCCATATGGTGACTTACTCCGCTACCTCCTCCCACTGTCCAAGTCACTTTGTGGCTGCTGTTACCACCACCAGATTTTGTTGCAGAAAATCAGTTGCATTCATCTGAATGGGGTTGTTTTGCCAGGAAGCACAGGGATTTCTGCAAGCAACAAAATCTGCCGCGCGTGAAGGCACCATAAGGCCCCATTCACACGACCGCATGGCCACTGTGCCTGTGTTGCGGTCCACAAACGGCAGGTCTGCAATACATAGGCACCGGTTTTAACTCTGCATAGCGATGCAGACCCATTGGCTTGAACTGGCCCACTATCTGCAACATACAGCAAAAGATAGGACATGTTCTATTTGTTGTGGTTGTGCCGCAGCTCTCACCCTTGCAATGAAAAGGGTGAAATCTGCACAAAAGAACTACCCAAAGAATTGACATGCTATGGATTTCAAAATCCGCATGACAGGTCAATGTCCGCACGGTACGAAAAAGCAAAATGTACATGAGATTTGTCCAATTGCTGGTACTGCATTACACTTTACTTTACTGTTTTTTATGCCCGAGAATCCACACAATCCGTGCAATATCCGCAATGTGTAAAAGTAACCAAAGGCCAGAGTAAGGGCTAGCGCACATGAATATGTGCCGGACGGGTCTGTGCTGCAGACCACACATTGTGGTCGACAATGCACGGACACCGACCATAGGGCCGTCGTATGCGGGCGCAGGCCAGTTCACTACTGCATGCACTACCTTTTTTGTGGTGCGCATGAATGGGTCCAAATCCGTGATTCTGTGCACCTGCTGTTTGTGGGCTGCAGTACGAGCACCAGCCAACAACGGTCACGCTAAAGATGATGGAAGATCCAGTGGAAAAATACTGTTTCCCCAGCAAAAACTACACAATAAACTGCAGCAAAACCACACAAATTACATGCGTTTTTTTGAGAAGGGTGAAATCCCCAAGAAAAATACCGTATATAAATTGAGATACTGCGGATTTCAAATCTGCAATACCGCAGCTTTTCTGCTGCACTTTTTTAAGCAGCACATAGATGAGAATTCTGACATTCTCATCCACTTTGCTTCTACCGTACAATGCTGATTTGCCACACGAAAATCCGCAGCTAATCAGTCATGTGTGACCTATGAGTGCCTGCACATTTGTGCACAATTTGTAAGAAATCTGCACCAAAAATGCATAGAAACACACAGATAAATCTGCACTATTTATCATGGTTTTAGTAAATTTTTGGTGTCTTTTTAAGGGTGGCTGCACACTCTGCAGATTTGTGTGCATAAAATTCACATGAAATACACTCAAAAAACGCACATAAATCTGCACTATTGGTACAATTTGCACTATTGGTACAGTTTTATGCTGTTTTTGGTGAGTATTTGATGCGGTTTTGCCGCAGCTCTCACCCTTCCATTGAAAAGGGTGAAATTCGCACATCAGGTCTATTTACACGCCTAAAAAAAACAGCAAAGTGTGCATGACATTTGCCTAATCTCATACACTTTGCTGGTACTGTATTATGCTGCAGGTTTTCTGCACAAACCCTACACGGAAGAACCATATGTAATCTGCACCATGTGCAGCCAACCTCAGAGTAGTACAGTACCAACAAAGTGTATGAGATTACACAAATCTCCTGTACCCTTTCTGGATTTTTTCTGTGAAGAAACTGACCTGCCGATTTCAAAATCTGCAGCATGTCTGACAATGTCACCCTTTTCCAATGAAGATGAGATCTACGGCAAAACCACCTCAAAATTGCAGATTTTAGGTGGATAGGGTGAAAGAAACGCACATAGATCCGCAGGGAAATTCATGTGGCTCACCCTCATTCATGTGCAGGTGGCCTTACGGTTCCCTGCCCTGTCAGCATTTGCAGTATACATGTGTGCATGAGAATCTGTCTGTTCGTCTGCATACTTTGTGTGTGAACACTGGGTCAGCGCTGTGCATTCATGTGACATCACTGGGCATTCATGCAGAAGCTCCATCCATCCGTCATTCTCACACACTGGAATCTCTCAAGCTTACCGAAAATAAGCCAGCGTAGAAACATATCAGCGTCAGGAAGTGGCCTGATGTGCAGAGCATGCATTCATGGCATAAGGCTTGCCCGCATTAAGTTTAATATGGTACATCTGCAGTTACCTAACTTGTCCGCACCAGTAAAAGTTACAGAAGGGCAGCTGCCGGGAAATTCTTTGTATTTGCCAAGGGGTTCCTTAACCCCTTAAATAACAAGCCTGTTTTTTAGTTAAAGGGGTCGGTAGGATATGCCCCATTGTCTGATAGGTTCTATCTCATAAATGGAGCCTTAAAAGTCACAGAGGGTGCCCTGCGCATGCGGGGCCGCCCTCCATTCATTTCTGTGGGGCTGATGTAAATAGCCAAGCTAGCAACTTTCAAGGCTCTGTTGACAAGATATGAGCGGGTCGCAGAGGTAGGACCCGCACTTATCAGACAATGGGGGCATATCCTAGTGATATGCCCCCATTGTCTGAGATGGGAATACCCCTTTAAGGTCATTCAGGATTTTTCTGTTTTACGTTGTAGCATTCATTTTTTTTTCAGGAGAATGAGTTGTTATTATCAATGATTAGTGATGAGCGAGCCGGAGCAGCAAGATTCGGGATTCGCACGAATCTTGCCCGCTTCGGCTCGGCTTGGCTCGGCATCCCGAGGCAGCGCGGATTCGTGAAGATTCGTGAGTCACTGCCAATTTGAAATGCCCGTTTTTTTCAGCCAATCAGCATCAAAGGGAAGCCTGTGGGAACGCCTGCTGTGATGTAACAGCCCCTATACCTCCCCAGCAGTGATTGGCTGGCAGTGACATGTGACCTAAATTTACATAAGGTAGGGACCTGCAGCATCAGCCTCAGGCCTCATTCACACGTCCGCAAAAATCGTCCGCATCCGATCCGCAATTTGCGGACCGGGTGCGGACCCATTCACAGTCAATGGGGGCGCAAAAGATGCGGACAGCACACTGTGTACCGTCCGCATCCTCACTTCCGTTCCGTGGGTCCGGAAAAAAATAGAACATGTCCTATTCTTGTCCGGATCCACGGACAGGAAAAGGCATTTCTATCATGTGCGTTCCGCAAATTGCGGACTGCACATGGGCCGCTGTCCGTGTTTTGCGGATCCGCAAAACACGGACAACACCAAACGGACGTCTGAATGAGCCCTTAGGGAGCCTCAGAGGCATCCCTACATGCTGCCCCTGGTGTTTCCTATGCATTTCCAAGGTGTTTCCATCATTTTCTGAGGTTTTCACATGTTGGGGCAAACTTGACTGTGCAGAACCTTTGGTCCCTGCAAAAAGATTTGGGTCTCCCATAGACTTTAATGGGATTCGTGATTCGGCCGAATACCGAATCCCCTAATCTTTTAGGATTCGCTCATCTCTATCAATGATATAATTATGAAGTACATATATCTTACTGATTTACTTTTATTAGCTCTTTAGGGGCAGGAGGAAGAGGAATGGGCAAAAAAAAAATTCTACCCTTGATTTTTTTGTTTTAAATTTTGTACTATTCATTGTGTGGCACAACTAATGTGTTGCTTTTATTCTACAGTTTGGTACAATTACAACAATATCAAATATGTATATTTTTATATTTTACCACTTTTGTACAATAATAACATATCATGCAAAAAAATGTTTTTTTTTTAGTTGCAGCATTCCAACAGCTATATTTTTCCATCTGTGACACCATTTTGAGGTGTATATATAACTTAGAAATTAACTTTTATTAACATTTTTTGGGTGGTAATTGCATGAAAATGTAATTCCGCCATTGCCTTTTTCACTTTTCATTTATGACAATCACTGCAAGGCATAATTAGCAGTTTATTTTATTCTGTGGGTCAGCAAATATCAAATAGGTATAAGTTGTATTCGCTTTTTACTATTTTTGCACAATAATAGGATGTCTCATACATATTCAAACTTTTTCTATGTTGCCACATTCCAAGAGCCATTACCTCATTTTTCCACCAATAAACCAATATGACGAAAACGAGATGTAGTTTTCACTGTCACCATTTCAGTGTACATCGAAATCACTGCCCAAAACACTGACGTGTGAATGAGGCATTAGGCCGTGCCTTTTGGTACCCCCTCAAAAATAGCCCTGTATGATTTCAGATAGATCTGTATTCAGTCCGTGAGGAATGCGTGTATTCAACATAAAAAGCCAATAGGCTCTCCTGTTGAATAGCTCGCGCTTAAAATCTCCTCCACATAAGGGTGGATTAACTCTTTCAATCCCTGCACATATTAAGACTGTTATATTAAACCTGTTTTGTGGCAAAATGCATCAATACTGCAGGAATATTTTTCACAGTAGGAATCATGACGTCAGAGAGATGTCTTTTAATCCTGTCTTAGTGGCCCGTAGTGCAGCCGACATACTGCGTCGGCATTGTGAACAGGCGATCAGACATACCACATTAGATGTGTTGCAGTTAATGTACTGCCGGATGGGATAAGTTTTGATTATTAGAAAAAGAAGTGAATTCCCTCATAGGAAACATCACTTCATATAAATGAACCTTGGTAACACAACCAAGAAGACACATGTGAATGCTGGCTTACAAATAAATTGGGAGATAACATACATCCAAGAGTAGGGGCTTTTTTGGCCACACACCTAACCATCTGCCAGTACTTTGGCATATTCAGGAATGTATTTAAGAATTACATCAGCAATTTTTGTATATTTTACAGAAAATGCTGTAGAAAAAAACTAGGTCATTTTTATTTTTCTGACAAGACTTTCTAAGGCTAGTTTCACATCTGCGACACGGATTCTGCCGGAAATTCTCAGATTCTGGCACTGTTGGATGCAAACGGAATGCCTCCCATCCCCTTTATAGTATAATGGGGTAACATAGTAACATAGTTTATAAGGCTGAAAAAAGACATCTGTCCATCCAGTTCGGCCTGTTATCCTACAAGTTGATCCAGAGGAAGGCAAAAAAAAACCCTGTGAGGTAGAAGCCAATGTTCCTCACTTTAGGGGAAAAGAATTCCTTCCCGACTCCAATCAGACAATCAGAATTACTCCCTGGATCAACCACCCATCTCTAGTAACTATAACCTGTAATATTATTACCCTCCAGAAATACATCTAGGCCCCTCTTGAACTCTTTTAGTGAACTTACCATCACCACCTCCTCAGGCAGAGAGTTCCATAGTCTCACTGCTCTTACCATAAAGAATCCTCTTCTGTGTTTGTGTACAAACCTTCTTTCCTCCAGAGGTAGAGGATGTCCCCTCGTCACAGTCACAGTCCTGGGGATAAATAGATGATGGGAGAGATCTCTGTACTGACCCCTGATATATTTATACATGGTTATTAGATCTCCCCTCATTTGTCTTTTTTTTCAAAGTGAATAACCCTAATTTTGATAATCTTTCTGGGTACTGTAGTCCACCCATTCCAGTTATTACTTTAGTTGCCCTCCTCTGAACCCTCTCCAGCTCTGCTATGTCTGCCTTGTTCACAGGAGCCCAGAAGTGTACACAGTACTCCATATATGGTCTGATCTATGCCCCTTTTCATGCAACCCATAATCTTATTGGCCTTGGCAGCAGCTGTCTGACACTGATTTCTGCAGCTTAGTTTGCTGTCCGCTAAAATTCCTAAGTCCTTTTCCATGTCAGTGTTACCCAGTGTTTTACCATTTAGTATGTACTGGTGACTTGCATTATTCGTTCCCATGTGCATAACCTTACATTTGTCAGAGTTAAACCTCATCTGCCACTTCTCTGCCCAAGCCTCCAATCTATCCAGATCCATCTGTAGCAGTGTACTGTCCTATTCTGTGTTAATTACTTTACACAGTTTAGTGTCATCTGCAAAAATTTATATTTTACTGTGTAAGTCTTCTACAAGATCATTAATAAATATATTGAAGAGAATAGGGCCCAGTACTGACCCTTGTGGTACCCCACTAGTGACAGTGACCCAATCTGAGTATGTACCGTTAATAACCACCCTCTGTTTTCTATCACTGAGCCGGTTACTTACCCACATACAGACATTTTCCCCCAGTCCAAGCATATTTATGTTTATAGTGTCAAATGCTTTGCAGAAGTCCATATACACGACATCCATTGATTCGCCACGGTCAAGTCTAGAACTTACCTCCTCATAGAAACTGATTAAATTAGTTTGACATGACCGATCCCTCATTAAGCCATGCTGATATGGGGTTATTTGCTTATTTTCATGGTACTCAAGATAGCATCTCTTGTGTTGTGAGATGTTAAACTTACCGGCCTATAGTTTCCGGGCTCTGTTTTTGGACCTTTTTTGAATATTGGCACCACTTTTGCTATGGGCCAATCCTATGGAACACTCCCTGTCAGTATAGAGTCCTTAAATATCAGAAATAAGGGTGTGGCTATGACATGACTTAATTCTCTTAGGATACGAGGGTGTGTGCCATCTGGTCCCAGCGATCTATTTTCAGCTTTTTAAGACACAGCTCCATTTCTTCCTGGATGAGACAGGGTCCAGCGGAGATCCGGCTACATTCCAACAAAAAGGCAGAGAATTGGCAGGGCACAAACCACTGCACAATGCAGTTTGTGTCCAGCCGATTTCCAGCATTCTCTGCCAGATCAGGTGGCCTGATATCCGTGCCACAGATGTCAAACTAGCCTTGATAACTGCTGTCTTACCGACTCTTTTGTGTGCAAAACTGATATTCCAGTTAGAATATCCCCCTTCCCTCAGACATGAATCGACAAATGATTTTTTAGTTGCAAATGCATAGTCTGTGGAGCAACTGGGTCGGCAACGTATTAATTCATCTAACGGTAGGTTCTTTTTAGTATGTTTAGGATGACATGAGGTGGCAAACAATAATGTATTACCATGGTCTGGTTTTCAAAATGTACATGTTTTTACAGTATGTGTGTGAATTTCACCCTATAATGAAAGATCCAAAACTATTTATTAAAAACCCGGTCAGGTCATGTATGGTAGACACATCAGACCGTCAAATGAACAAAAGGTCATCAATGTAGTTGCCATATCAGACCAGTGGAATCTCTACCACCACACTATGTAAATATTAGCAAGGGAAGGAGAGAATTTCACTCCATCGAGGCACCCATAATCTGCAAATAAAAAACCTGCAAATAAAAAACCTGATCAAATAGAAAAAAATTATGTGGGTCATTCACTATCAGATATACGCCAGTTTTGTGGGCATATATCCGTCACAGATTCTGATCCTTTTGTCCTCTCACGCCAGGTCTAGAAAAGGTGACGTGGGCGAGGAAGGCAGCCTATCTAATTTATCATTTTCTACACCTGTTTTAGGCGTAGAAAATGGTCTCAATTTAAGCCAGCAGACCAGCAGTGGATGGGCCCTCCATGATTCACAGAGCTAACCCAAGTCGAACACTAGCAGTGTCAATCAAGGGGAGGAGGTGTGTTTAGATGTTGGTAGGTGTCACATAGTGGTGCTCATGTTGAAAACGCCCGCCTCCTGGTGCTTGAAATTGCCTGCCAACAAAAGAAAAAAAAGTATGATTTTATCAACAACTAATTTTAAACTGCAGGATCATCCCTACAAGGCTATGTGCTTGGTTTAATAGAGGTGATCTGGGTGACGGCCTCCATATGCCACATTTTTATCAGTAAGATAAGAATTGAGCTATAATGAGTTCTTAGGAGGTCGGATATCACAGATAAGGAGCCCTGAGCTTCCTGACAGAGAAACAGTAAAAATTCAGAGCATGCTACTAGAGAATCTCAAGGAAATACAGAGAAAGAGGCTCAACATTTCTAATAAAGACCAATTGAAAAAAATATTTTAGCACAAAATGAGTACAATGCAATAATAAGAAAAATGCTCCCAATAGTCTACATGGCCTTTAACTTGTACAGTGTATTATGCTATCAGTAAAAAACTGACATGCAATCTATCAGGCATTTACAGAAGGCAGATCACGGGCTTTCATTAGACCCTGACTACCATGTAAGGGCATTGGTTCCTTGTAAGCACATTCACAGGGGACCAATGGATGACTAAGGGAGTCCCCTCCCTCTGAAGCTGCAATGCGCCGCCCACCCCCTCCCCGCCAGAGCTGATCGTGTCCCAGGTCTATAGGAATGCCGAGTGGTGTGGTGTGGCCTTAATAGTCTTTGTGTCACGGTGCCCCTACCTGGATACAGCCGATTGCCAGGGTTAGGCTCCGAAGCAATAAAGGTGGATAGTTGAGGTGGGAAATGGAGATAAATATCGAGTCCAGATCTTAATAAAGTTCAGCAGCTTTACTTGGGTAAACTTGCATCCAGATGATATTCTGGCTCTCTTTTGGTTCCAGCAGGCTTTGGCATAAATTGGCAGGCACACTTGATAACTCTGTTTTCTCTCTCTATCTGCTGTGATAAGCTTGGCTTTAGTCTGGTAGCTGGACTTTCGGTCTGTTCTCTATCTGCGGAGTGGGGTGCCTTTGGCTGTTGACCCCCTTGCAATATTCTGTTTGTAATTCTGTCAGGAGTCTCAGTTCTCTATGAGCTACTTCCCTTTTGAGACCTCTGCTGCAGCAGGTGGAACTTTTCCCTCGCTGCTACATGTTTCATGCCTTCTCAGCTCCATTATGGAGTCTCAACTGGAACCAACTAGAACTGCAACCTCTCCCTTCTGACAGGAAGCAGGACTGGTCCACTTCTGCCCAAAAGGGGGAGAATGGAATGTTGAGTTCCATTTTATCTAAGAATAGCATTGCCATACACGCTGCCACCTTCTGTTGAATCAGGCACGTTACATGAACATAACGGTTTCATAACAAGATTATGAATGCACAATGTAAAGGACCTGGAAATAAATACACAGATGGCATTAGACCATGTTAGACCATAGCTATGGTTTCTGTACGACTAATCCCCCATAACTCATCCTTTCCCCTCTCCTTTCCTCCTCACTCCCCTTCTAAAAACCAACTGATGTCGGAAGGTTGACGTAATAGCTCCTATATATTACTGTGATTGTCTATGTTGGGACTTTTACCAAAGACCTGCTATAAATGATGCTGTAAAGTACTACTTATCATATAACACTGTATGTACTCCTTTATTATGTTAATCTGAAATAAAAACATTTAAAAATAATGTTAGACCATTAAAGACAGTAGCAGGGTACAGGAATCATAATACCACTCTGGGGTATTACAAAGCCACTTAGATGCTGTGGTCGTTAAAAGATTTATTCAAAGTCACAGCTTTTCATTTTTCCTTTGAAGTAGTTGAATGGTTGTTTGTTTTTTTGCAGAGCAAGTAGTATTTTCAGTGGCACCATATAGGGGTTCATATAGATTATGTTTTATTACTGTTTTGGTGGGGGATGGAGGCAAAACTGCAATTCTGAAATAGTTTTGGTGCTTTAAATTGAGCCTATTCACTGTGTGGGATAAATAACATGTTACCTTCTCTGGGTAGGTGAGATTACAGCGATTATTTTTTATGTTGTACTACTTTCGCACAATAAATACACTTTAAAAAAAAATCATTTCTTTTTGTGTTGCAATATTCTAGAAGCCATAACTTTTTTATTGTTTGACAATCAATACAAACGACGGTTGCACAAACTTCAAATACAGTGGGTGCTGAAAGGGAAACAAACTAGGACAGTTCACAATTCCTGTACAAATATAATTATACAGAAAACAGAAGTTCTATAGCTCGATCCAATCAGGTTAGTTAAAAAACCAATAATGTGGGCAATGATAGATGGAAATCACATGTTCTGACACTTACACTAGATTCACATTAGTGTTTAGAAAAAAAGATGACTGAGGGGAGATCTAATAACTATGTATAAATATATCAGAGGTCAGTACAGAGATCTCTCCCATGATCTATTTATCCCCAGGACTGTGACTGTGACGAGGGGACATCCTCTGCATCTGGAGGAAAGAAGGTTTGTACACAAACAGAGAAGAGGATTCTTTACGGTAAGAGCAGTGAGACTATGGAACTCTCTGCCTGAGGAGGTGGTGATGGTAAGTTCACTAAAAGAGTTCAAGAGGGGCTTGGATGTATTTTTGGAGGGTAATAATATTACAGGTTATAGTTACTAGAGAGGGTTTGTTGATCCAGGGAGTAATTCTGATTGTCTGATTGGAGTCGGGAAGAAATTTTTCCCCTAAAGTGGGGAAAATTGGCTTCTACCTCACAGGGGTTTTTTGCCTTCCTCTGGATCAACTTGCGGGATAACAGGCTGAACTGGATGGACAGATGTCTTATTTCAGCCTTATAAACTATGTTAGGCCTTAATCACACATCAGTTATTTGATCAGTTATTTCCATCAGTTATTGTGAGCCAAAACCAGGAGTAGAGGCTACACAGAAATAAGGTGTAATGAAAAGATCTGCACCTGTTCTATTTTTTTGGCTCACAATAACTGATGAAAATAACTGATCAAATAACTGATGTGTGAACAAGGCCTTACTATGTTAATATGTTAGACAATACAGTAGCCTGTTCCAGCATAAATGCCTGCTGTCGACCTGACAAAAGCTATATGCAGCGGCATTTATCTGGCCGAATGCTGGAAAGTGACTGGATCCCCATCAGATCCCATTGTAGTCATTGGGGATCCAGCGGTTTCCGGCATTATGGATACAGTGAACTCTGCGGAAACAGCCTTCAGGATTTTATGAAACTGCAGAAGCACACAGAAATCCACATGTAAATTTGTGCAGAATGTCCACACCAATTTCCATGTGGATTTCTGTGTGTTTCTGCACCAGTGTACAGATACAACTTATGTGAGAATGGCAGATCATGCAAAAGTTGCTGTCATCTTTTGGGTGGCTGCACTCTGTGCAGATTAAGGGCTCATGCACAGGACTTACCGATCCGCAAAATGTGGAAAGCACACGACTGGTATCTGTGTTTTGTGGATCCGCAATTTGCAGACCATAGAGCACTTACGGCTGTGTGCATGAGCCCTTATGTGCAGAAAATTCGAATGAAATCTCTGCACCAAAACCGCACAAAAAAGCACATAAATCCATTTAATTAACTCAATTATTTATTGAGTTTTTTATGCTGTTTTTACACAGTTTTGGGTGCAGACTTTTCTCAGATCTCACCCTTCCATTGGAAAGAAAAATGCAACAAATATTGACATGCTGCAGATTTCAAAATCCGCACAGCAGGTCAATTTCCACACCTAAAAAAAAAGCAAAGTGTACATGAGAACTGGGTAATCTCCTACACTTTGCTGGTACTGTATTACGCAGCGGTTTTTTGGCACGAAAATCCCCGTAGATAAACATGTAATCCGCATCGTGTGCAGGCACCCTTCGCTGGCAGACATTGTGTATTTGCACAGCACACAATGTTGTGCCAGCAGTCATCGGCGACTCTTCATTCACCTTGCACTGTGCAAACCCCACACACAGTGCAGAGAAAATCTAATATTCCATAACCAACCCAATATAACCTCAATTTTGCAGCCAGTGAAATGTAACGTGTATTGTGCTTCTGTCACTCTCCTCCTGCTAAGACAACACGTTTCACACATGATGATTGACTGTGACGTGCCTAGTAGTGCAGAATCATTTAATGTTCAGGGTCAGAGGAAATCTAATCTGATAATACTGGGCTTTCAGTAATCTATTAGCTATAGAATATCCTAACAACAGCAGATTCCATTAAAGACAAGACACTCGCAGCACTGACAGCACTGAGGGAGTCATAATCTGGGCTCCACCCCGCACACTGCATCAGGGCATTGCACCGCACCACTGTGTGCCTGATCAGGCCTTGTCATCATAACAAATACGTGAACTGAAAGGCAAAGTAATGCCATAAAGACGAACCCCAGACATGCACCTAGAAAGCGGAGTAATGTTGCATTGCTTTGATATTATTCCATTTATGTTTAGCTTTAGTTTTTTGATATGTTGTCTATATTGATTCTATTGAAATGAATGGAACTCAGACGACACAGAAATAAAAATGTCAGCGGAGACAAAAGCTGCACTAATTCTCTGGTCCTGCAAAAGAAAAAGGAAAACAGATGTCAGTGTCAATAATCATTATCAATGTCCCTTTTATCATTAAAGGGGTTTTCCACCTTTTAGATAATGATGACCTATCCTCAGGATCAGTGGATGTTCAACACCTATCATCCCCAACTAATAAGCGGTTTGCAGACAACCACAAAAACACATATACAATATTTCAGGTGCTCACCCCTCCTGGACTTGGATCAGGGGGTGCTCTACCAACTGACAAACCGAGGGTCAGATAGAGTATGGTATATAACAAAGTATGGTAGACACACCCCCATCTTCAAGTATTGGACACCACAAACAATTATAATATATTATATACAGTACAGATCAAAAGTTTGGACACACCTTCTCATTCAAAGAGTTTTCTGTATTTTCATGACTATGAAAATTGTAGATTCACACTAAAGGCGTCAAAACGATGAATTAACACATGTGGAATTATATACTTAACAAAAAAATGTGAAACAACTGAAAATATGTCTTATATTCTAGGTTCTTCAAAGTAGCCATCTTTTGCTTTGATTACTGCTTTGCACACTCTTGGCATTCTGTTGATGAGCTTCAAGTGGTAGTCACCTGAAATGGTATTCCAACATTGTCTTGAAGGAGTTCTCAGAGATGCTTAGCACTTGTTGGCCCTTTTGCCTTCACTCTGCGGTCCAGCTCACCCCAAACCATCTCGATTGGGTTCAGGTCTGGTGACTGTGGAGGCCAGGTCATCTGGCGTAGCACCCCATCACTCTCCTTCTTGGTCAAATAGCCCTTACACAGCCTGGAGGTGTGTTTGGGGTCATTGTCCTGTTGATAAATAAATGATGGTCCAACTAAACGCAAACCGGATGGAATAGTATGCCGCTGCATGTGCGTTTAGTTGGACCATCATTTATTTATCAACAGGACAATGACCCCAAACACACCTCCAGGCTGTGTAAGGGCTATTTGACCAAGATGCTGTGGTAGCCATGCTGGTTCAGTATGCCTTCAATTTGGAATAAATCCCCAACAGTGTCACCAGCAAAGCACCCCCACACCATCACACCTCCTCCTCCATGCTTCACGGTGGAAACCAGGCATGTAGAGTCCATCCGTTCACCTTTTTCTGCGTCGCACAAAGACACGGTGGTTGGAACCAAAGATCTCAAATTTGGGCTCATCAGACCAAAGCACAGATTTCCACTTGTCTAATGTCCATTCCTTGTGTTCTTTAGCCCAAACAAGTCTCTTCTGCTTGTTGCCTGTCCTTAGCAGTGGTTTCCTAGAAGCTATTTTACCATGAAGGCCTGCTGCACACAGTCTCCTCTTAACAGTTGTTGTAGAGATGTGTCTGCTGCTAGAACTCTGTGTGGCATTGACCTGGTCTCTAATCTGAGCTGCTGTTAACCTGCGATTTCTGAGGCTGGTGACTCGGATGAACTTATCCTCCGCAGCAGAGGTGACTCTTGGTCTTCCTTTCCTGGGGCGGTCCTCATGTGAGCCAGTTTCTTTGTAGCGCTTGATGGTTTTTGCGACTGCACTTGGGGACACTTTCTAAGTTTTCCCAATTTTTTGGACTGACTGACCTTCATTTCTTAACCCTTTGGCGCATTTGGACGTAACTGTACGTCCAAAGTGCAAGTAAGTTGCTGCATTTGGACGCGCAGTTACGTCCAAACTGCTTACCGGGACTGTGACACTATAAAGTGTCACAGCCCCGGAGTCTCCGCTCTCCCGGAGAGCAGAGACGTCGGGGAAGCCGGCAAGGGACCAATCAGAGTGGTCCCTTGCCAGCAAGCGCTCCGATTGGTTAGTCTCTGCAGACTAACCAATCGGAGCGCTTCAGTATTAAAATGCCGGTTTCAGGCTGCGATCTCCACTCTGGAGAGAGATCGCAGCCTGAAACCAGGTAAGTCCTCTGTGCCCCCACATAGCCCCCTTCTTGTAGTGCCCCCCCTTGTAGTGCCCCCTCCTTGTAGTGCCCCCCTGGTGCCTCCGTTGCCCCCCTCCTGCTTTGTATTGTATGATGGCAGCGGCTCAGGATCGGAGCCGCTGCCATCAGCAGAGAGTGTGAGCTGTAATTACAGCTCACACTCTGCTGCTAACAGCTGAAATCGGTGCTGGCACCGATTTCAGCTGTTTAACCCCATAGATGCTGCGGTCAGTAGCCGCCCGCAGCATCCATGGGGTTAAGAGGGAGGGAGCTCCCTCTCTATACCATCGGGCGGCCGCTGCTGCAATGGCAACGGCCCGATGGTTACCATGGCAACCAGACGCTTTACAAAAAGCGTCCTGGTTGCCATGTAGCTAAGGCTGATTAGACCCTCAGGGTCTGATCAGCCTTAGTGTAGCACTGATACAGTGCATTGCAATAGATGGCTATTGCAATGCACTGTATAGCCATCAAGCCCACTGGATCTTCAAGATCCAAATGGGTCTTGATAAAGTTTAAAAAAAATGTAAAAAGTAAAAAAGAAAAGTGTGAAAAGAAAGTAAAAAAAGTGTAAAAAAGTAAAAAAATAAAGTTTAAAAAAAGTTAAAAAAGCGCCCTTTTTCCCCAAATAAAGTAAAAAAAAAGAAAAAGTACACATATTAGGTATCGCCGCGTCCGTATCGACGGGCTCTATAAAAGCGTCACATGGTCCACCCCGCCAGCTGTACGCAAAAATTTTTTAAAAAAAAAAACTATACCAAAACAGCCATTTTCTGTCACCTTGCCACACAAAAAGTGTATTAGCAGGCGATCAAAAAGGCGTATTTACCCCAAAATGGTACCAATCAAACCGTCATCTCGTCCCGCAAAAAATGAGCCCCTACCTGAGACAATCGCCTAAAAATAAAAAAACTACAGCTCTCTGACTATGGAGATACTAAAACATGATTTTTTTTGTTTCAAAAATGATATTATTGTGTAAAACTTAAATAAATAAAAATAAGTATACATGTTAGGTATCGACACGTCCGTAACAACCTGCTCTACAAAAATATCACATGATCTCTCCCCTTAGGTGAACACCGTAAAAAATAAAAAATAAAAACTGTCTAAAAAAAGCCATTTTTTGTCACATTTCTTCACAAAAAATGTAATACCAAGCGATCAAAAAAGCATATGCCCCAAAAAATAGTACTAATCTAACCGTCATCTCGTCCTGCAAAAAATGAGCCCCTACCTGAGACAATCGTCCAAAAAATAAAAAAACTACAGCTCTCTGACTATGGAGACATTAAAACATGATTTTTTTTTGTGCTTCAAAAATATTGTGTAAAACTTAAATAAATAAAAAAAAGTATACATAATTGATATTGCCGCGTCCGTAACGACCTGCTCTATAAAAATATCACACGATATAACCTGTCAGATGAATGTTGTAAATAACAAAAAATAAAAACTATGCCAAAACTGCTAGTTTTTGTTACCTTGCCTCACAAAAAGTGTAATATAAAGGTACCAAAAATCGCATGTACCCTAGAATAGTACTAACAAAACTGCCAACTTATCCCGTAGTTTCCAAAATGGGGTCAGTTTTTTGGAGTTTCCTACTCTAGGGGTGCATCAAATCTGACATGGAAACTTAAACTTTTTCCAGTGAAATCTGCCCTGGCGTTCCTTTCCTTCTGCGCCGTGCCGTGTGCCTGTACAGCAGTTTACGATGACAAATGGGGCATTTCTGTAAACTACAGAATCAGGGTAATAATTATTGAGTTTTGTTTGGCAGTTAACCCTTGCTTTATTCTCGGACTAAAATGATTTAAATGGAAAATCTGCCAAAAAAGTGAAATTTGGAAATTTTGGCTACATTTTTCTTTAATTCTTGTGGAACACCTAAAGGGTTAATAACGTTTGTAAAATCAGTTTTGAATACCTTGAGGGGTGTAGTTTCTAAAATGGGGTCATTTTTGGGTGGTTTCTATGATGAAAGTCTCACAAAGTGACTTCAGACCTGAACTGGTCCTTAAAAAGTGGGTTTTGGAAATTTTATGAAAAATGTCAAGATTTGCTTCTAAATTTCTAAGCCTTCTAACGTCCCAAAAAAATAAAATGTAATTTTCAAAATGATCCAAACCTGAAGAAGACACATAGGGAATGTAAAGTAATAACTATTTTTGGAAGTATTACTATGTATTTTAAAAGTAGAGAAATTGACATTTGGAAATTTGGAAATTTTTCTAAATTTTTGGTAAATTTGGTATTTTTTTATAAATAAGAATGAAATATTTTGACTCAAATTTACCACTGTCATGAAGTACAATATGTGACGAGAAAACAATCTCAGAATGGCCCGGATAAGTAAAAGCGTTCTAAAGTTATCACCACATAAAGTGAGACATGTCAGATTTGAAAAATGGGGCTCCGGCATTTGGTCCAAACTGGCTGTCGGTTGAAGGGGTTAAAGTAATGATGGCCATTCGTATCCACCTGACTTCTGCCCAACACAACTCATGGTCCCAACCCCATTTATAGGGCAAAAAATCCCACTTATTAAAGCTGACAGGGCACACCTGTGAAGTGAAAACCATTTCAGGTGACTACCTCTTGAAGCTCATCAAGAGAATGCCAAGAGTGTGCAAAGCAGTAATCAAAGCAAACGGTGGCTACTTTGAAGATCCTAGAATATAAAACATATTTTCAGTTGCTTCACACTTTTTTGTTAAAGAACTCCCGCAAAAAAATTTATTTTCTGACCTGTTAGAAAGGTGCATGATATAATCTGTAGTGAATGTAATCTTCTCATCAGAGAATGTAATTGTGAGTAATAACCTCTCTTCTTATTGTAGCTGGGTCATGTGACCAACTCCCTGACCTCCAACTGACACAGGACAGAAAGCCAGTAACTGCTCTATTCATTCCTATGGGAGCCTCACTTTCAGTCTCATAGGAATACATAGAGAATTAGACTTCCTATCCACACATAAGTCTCTGTGTGAGTTGGTGGGTCTAATTCCTAGCCACATGACACAGATAAGAAACTTCAGGATTATATAAGTCAAAAATACAGACACTGGTAAGACATTTGACAATTCACTACAAAAAAATGACATTCACTACAGATTACATCATGTACATTTCTAGCAGGACAAGGGATAAAACATTTTGCGGGAGTTCTTCTTTAACTACATGTCCACGTGTTAATTCATAGTTTTGATGTCTTCAGTGTGAATCTACAATTTTCACAGTCATGAAAATAAAGAAAACTCTTTGAATGAGAAGGTGTGTCCAAACTTTTGGTCTGTACTGTAAAGTGTCGAGTGAACTTGTGTTCAGCGTCCAAAGTTCGGATTTGGGTTATCGAAGAATCCCGTTATGGATTCCGCTACCACGGACCATAACGGGATTCTTCGATAACCTGAACCCGAACTTTAGATGCCAAACTTAAAACACAAGTTCACTCAACACTAATTCTATATTACACAGATAATACACAACAGTAAATGTAGACGTTATATAAATGCAGTAATGACATATAGTACTATAGTAGGGACCTTGCTGGTTAAAAATAGGTTAAAACAATTAATTAAAATATATCTCATAGTCTCTGACCATGGTATGGATCTTACCACCTTAAACTGATTCGGTTCCTCAGTTACTGCGCTGTTAATGCAGGCGCTAGTTTTGAATAGACGCGTTTCGGAGTTACAAACTCCTTCATTATTACTACTGATGAAGGAGTCATAACTCCGAAACGCGTTTGCTAACTATTGGAAATAACAGAAAATAATTGCAACGATTGGTAATCTGAGTCTGCGATTTTCTACAACCTGCCACCTGAGTGTTTGCATGATTTCCATCAGGACTGGAGTTCTTTCAAGCTGGAGAGGAGCAACACGTGCCGCCAGCATGCCCTGGGTGAACTTACATCGGGGCACGATCCCCCTTGTCCCAATTATGTGTAGTGCTAATTGACGTATGATCCCCCTTCTTTCCACCATGCTGGTGTGGCACATATCAGGGTACGATCCCTCTTTCTTTAACTATTCTACATCTGTGGAACTGGCTCTCAGTGAGGACAGTACTTTCAAAATTAGCGCCTGGTTTTTGAGTCCATTTTATAATTCGACATTAAGGGGTTTGGATCATCTTGCACTATCAATGTAAGAAAGTTGCGGGTTCCACCTCTGGGTAACTTAGGGCAATAACAGCAATGTATGGTTTGGTCACACTCAGGGGACATTCAATTGGGCCTGTATTTTTTTTCAAAAAACCTGTTGTAATTTACAGTGTATTTACAAGTGCGCAAATAAGTGAATTTTAGTGCATCAATGGTTGTGTATATGTTTGGTCAAAGGCATTGTCCTGTTGCACCTTTTTACCCCAAAGCTTGCGGCAAATGTTCCTCATTTAATAATCAGAGTACCAAACCTGTGACTTTGCATTGTTTAAATAGGTGTCCCAATAAAAATGCCTGGTAAACGACAGAGTGAAAAACAAAAAACCTGTGCCTCGTCAACTGAGAGTCAGAATGTGGGTGGCTGTAGTAGTGCAAACAGCAATAGCAACACAGTCAGCACAAGCCGTCAGGCCAGCAGTAGTAACAACAGGCCGCAGTTCTCCTTCTCTTCTGGTAAGCGGCAGATTATTATTGAAGGCAAAGAAAATGACATTGTGGATTGGAAGGCTCACTCATCCTCTCATTCACAACAGGGATCAGCACATTCTTTGGACTCCTCCTCCTTGTGCCCCCAGAGAAGCCTTTCATTTGCATTATATCTATCTTCACTGCCCCCTCCTAGTGGGACACATTGTTTTTTCCTAAGAAGAACCAACAACACCCCATGTGCTATATAAGATACTCAATATAGTCTTTCTGTTGCTCAACTGGGTGAAACAGGGGACCTGATGATTAAAACGCAAAACTGTAGTAGTGGCACTTGTAGCCATGGTGGTGGTGGTAGGGGCACTGGTAGCTATGGTAGGCAAAATACAGAGGAGGGAATCATGAAGGGTTCCAAGAAGCCCTTGAGGACATATCTAAGAAAATTGAAGGGGTGGTTGCGTGGCCTATGATGATGATTATGTTTTAGACATGGGATCCAGATTGGTGTACTGCTCTGGAACTGGAATACCATTGGCGCAGGCTCAAAATGTATTAGGCCTAGGCCAAGCTCAGCTGCTCTTAGATCTGTGTGGGTATCTCTCATATGGTAGATTTTCTCCACAGTGCCAGCAGACAAAACCATTTCCGTGTTCAAAAGCTGCCAGATGAAAATAAAGCCATGGGAGTTGAAACACAAACATGTGGACCACAGCTCTACCGCAGCACATGAGGTGGCATCACCAGATCCAGTGGGATAACAGAACTAGCCACTAGCATTCTGAAAAATATTGTCCTCTTTCTCCCTGTCTTCTATGTGGCAGCCTGACTGTATCCACAAGCAGTACAGTGTCCTTGTCATCATCAGTTACTGCCTCTCCTGCTCAGACTCCTCCACCTTCTCTATCATCAGTCATCCATAATAGAATGTGTGGCCAGTAGACAACTATACACACCCAGCAATCCACTTGTGTGCAAGCTGAACTACCACCTGGCCAAGTTACTGGTGGTGCAGATGCTGCCATACCACTTAGTGTATTCCACTGCCTTTAGGGAACTGATGGCTTGTGCTCAGCCTTGGATGGAAGACACCTAGCCACCATTATTTCTCCAAAAAGCCATCCCTGATGGGTATTCTCACGTGGCTGGTCCCTGGAATTGTCACTGGGCGGCAAGGTGCACACCAGCATAGAAAACAGAAACAGCAATTATGGCCAGGGACAGTACCTGTCTTTTACAGCCCCCTGGGCCAATGTTCAGTGATGCGGCGGTGACGCAGCACCACAGCAATGAAGGCAGGTTCTTTTGACATCTCCACGTTTCTTTAGGTTTGGTTCCCACATCAAGTGCCTCCACACCCTCCGTGTCCCTCTCAATGGACACATTTCCATATACAGAGTAAATATATTAGTAATATTATGGTGCGGGCGGTTATCTGCAAACAAAGAATCCACCGTTTCTTTTTTACTTAACTGTGACCATTTAAATTCCTCCAGATGTATTTTATATTGGAGGCTTAACTACCAAATATAGGGAAAATCTCCTACTTTGTTATGGCCTACAGAAGAAAGGGTGTGACGTTTGGGTATATGGAGGTGATATAAGAAGTGCTTCCGTAAATCCAGTGCTTCAAACATCTGCCCCAGCAGTGACACACTTATAAAGTGCTTCCAGAGCAGCATTATAGTCAGGTCCAAGTCTTTTATCCTGGACATGGAAGGATGTGAAGAAAGTTCTAAGCGGTTAGAGGAATACATTTTGGCTGGGAGCGGTTATGAAATTAAATTCAATCCTAAAGAATAATCACTACCTTATGAGACAGAATGAAACCCCCTCCAACCAGGCACTTACATCTTTCCTGTGTGATAGGGGTTGTGTTTAAATCTTGGGTGAGCACCTTTAATTTTACTGCTCTAGTTGTTATCTGTCCTCCTACATCTCAACACAGTCCAGCACAACATCAAACACTTTGTTCATCCTCAATAAAAAGCCACATAATGTAATGAAAACTAACATACATAAAGAGCAGTAGTTGAAATAGAGAAGAGAATACAACTCTGCATAAGGCCCCATGCACACAACCATATCCATTTTGCAGTCTGCACATAGTGGATCTTCAAAATATGGGTGCGGTCCATGTGCTGTCCACATTTTATTTGCGGACCCATTGTATTCCATTCCACAAAAAGACAGAACATGTCCTATAGATTAGTCCGCTGAAAAGTCAATGGGTCCGCAAAAATTGCAGATTCAGCACAGACCTTGTCCGTATTTTGCGGATTTGTAATTTGCAGACTGCAAAATGGATATGGTCGTTTCCATGGGGCCTAACAATGTTGATTTACATGGTGCAATAATGGGACATTCCCTCTGTAATAAGAGGCAAGCATCATGCTGGGGCGATACACACCAATTGCTAGAATAAAGAAGTTGTGGTGCTCAGTGCAGCATTGCATCTCTTTCTAAATATTTAGCTGCAATTCATCCTCATTCATTTGAATGGGATTGAGTTGCAATTCTATGTACAGCCCAATGGAGATTGCCAAATAGTAGGGGGCGCCAGGCAGCAGGCAGTAATAATGAGGGTGATGGAAGCCTATGGCTCATATCCCCTCTGTTCTGCTTCATAAGCTTCAGGCCAGGCCTGAAGCCTATGAAGCAATAGAATGGAGCAGGAGATCGCGATTACGTCACCGTGACCTCCTGCGCTGGGTCTCGCGTGATGACGCAGCGCAGGAAGTCACAGTGATGTGTTCCTGCCCGCCTGCGCCGGTACGCCGAAACTCAGGCTACAAGAGGTGATGAAGAGAGGTGAGTATTTATTTATTTATTTATTTTTAAGTACTGGGGGCCATACTGGGGGCACTATGGAGGGGCAGAAGAAATACAAAGGAGGGACACAAGAATAGGGACAGTTATATATGATACAGTGGGGCCATATTATACAGTGGGGCCATATTATACAAAGGGGCCATTATATATTATACAGAGGGGCCATTATATATATTTATACAAAGGGCCCATTATTAATGGCCCCTCTGTATAATTATAATATATAATAGCCCCACTGTATAACATATAATGGCCCCTCTGTATAATTATATATATATATATATATATATATATATATATATATATACAGTACAGACCAAATGTTTGGACACACCTTCTCATTAAAAGAGTTTTCTGTATTTTCATTACTATGAAAATTGTAGATTCACACTGAAGGCATCAAAACTATGAATTAACACATGTGGAATTATATACTTAACAAAAAAGTGTGAAACAACTGAAAATATGTCTTATATTCTAGGTTCTTCAAAGTAGCCACCTTTTGCTTTGATTACTGCTTTGCACACTCTTGGCATTCTCTTGATGTGCTTCAAGAGGTAGTCACCTGAAATGGTATTCCAACAGTCTTGAAGGAGTTCCCAGAGATGCTTAGCACCTGTTGGCCCTTTTGCCTTCACTATGCGGTCCAGCTCACCCCAAACCATCTCGATTGGGTTCAGGTTTGGTGACTGTGGAGGCCAGGTCATCTGGCGGAGCACCCCATCACTCTCCTTCTTGGTCAAATAGTCCTTACACAGCCTGGAGGTGTGTTTGGGGTCATTGTCCTGTTCATAAATAAATGATGGTCCAACTAAACGCAAACCGGATGGAATAGCATGCCGCTGCAAGATGCTGTGGTAGCCATGCTGGTTCAGTATGCCTTCAATTTTGAATAAATCAGTGAATAAAACAGTGTCACCAGCAAAGCACCCCCACACCATCACACCTCCTCCTCCATGCTAAACGGTGGGAACCAGGCATGTAGAGTCCATCCGTTCACCTTTTCTGCGTCGCACAAGGACATGGTGGTTGGAACCAAAGATCTCAAATTTTGACTCATCAGACCAAAGCACAGATTTCCACTGGTCTAATGTCCATTCCTTGTGTTTTTTAGCCCAAACAAGTCTCTTCTGCTTGTTGCCTGTCCTTAGCAGTGGTTTCCTAGCAGCTATTTTACCATGAAGGCCTGCTGCACACAGTCTCCTCTTAACAGTTGTTGTAGAGATGTGTCTGCTGCTAGAACTCTGTGTGGCATTGACCTGGTCTCTAATCTGAGCTGCTGTTAACTTGTGATTTCTGAGGCTGGTGACTCGGAAGAACTTATCCTCCACAGTAGAGTTGACTCTTGGTCTTCCTTTCCTGGGGCGGTCCTCATGTGAGCCAGTTTCTTTGTAGCGCTTGATGGTTTTTGCAACTGCACTTGGGGACACTTTCAAAGTTTTCCCAATTTTTCGGACTGACTGACCTTCATTTCTTAAAGTAATGATGGCCACTTGTTTTTCTTTACTTAGCTGCTTTTTTCTTGCCATAATACAAATTCTAACAGTCTATTCAGTAGGACTATCAGCTGTGTATCCACCTGACTTCTGCCCAACACAACTCATGGTCCAAACCCCATTTATAAGGCAAGAAATCCCACGTATTAAACCTGACAGGGCACACCTGTGAAGTGAAAACCATTTCAGGTGACTACCTCTTGAAGCTCATCAAGAGAATGCCAAGAGTGTGGAAAGCAGTAATCAAAGCAAAAGGTGGCTACTTTGAAGAACCTAGAATATAAGACATATTTTCAGTTGTTTCACACTTTTTTGTTAAGTATATAATTCCACATGTGTTAATTCATAGTTTTGATGCCTTCAGTGTGAATCTACAATTTTCATAGTCATGAAAATACAGAAAACTCTTTGAATGAGAAGGTGTGTCCAAACTTTTGGTCTGTACTGTATATATAATGCCCCCCCTGTATTATTATAATATATAATGGCCCCTCTGTATAATCTAATATATAAAGCTGAGTGTATGTGTGTGTGTGTGTGTGTGTGTGTATGTCCACTAAAGGAATCCGCACCATAGCAGCTATAATCACGAAATTTGGCACACAGGTACATCAGGTGTCTAGGAAGGTTTTAGAACGGGTCTCAGCTCTCCAGGACGTACAGTTCCTGAGATATTCCCAAAAAATGCATTAGCCATTAGGTCACTTGACCCTTATCAGCCAATAGAAGCTCACAGGCAGTTAGTCTCAGGTTTCCATAACAACCTGGCCAGTTCACTGATGTAGGTCTGCTTTAAAGGGGCAGAGCGCTGTGAATGACACTGTTTAAGAGATATTCCGGTTACCTTAAATATAACTCATGTTTTAGACTAACTCATCATCAATCATTACCTCATATAATGTAATTTTCACATATTTACCGTTCAGTAGTAATAAAAGATGTTTTCTTCCACTGCTACCCACTTTCCTCCTAAATTACTATGGCATCGACCTGTAATTGAGGCCACCTTCAAAAGAAGGACTTAAAAGCCCCACCCCCAGGTCCCACTAAGTCACGTCCCCGACTCAGTCAGGCCACGCCCCTTCCATGCCGCATTTGACCGGGATTGAAAAAATGAAGGTAAAAATCAACTTCTGTCAGCTGCAGGGGTGGGGGGAGGGTGACTTTCTCCCTGCAGCTCATTCTCAGACTGCACAGTGCTGCTGTCTGAGAGTGAGCTGTTCAAAGGGACATCCCTGTGTCCATCCAGGTCCTGCGCATGACAGAGGACAGGGAGTCTGAAAGCCAGACTGTTCAGCCTCCCCCCAACGTGAAGCCATGCCACCGGTCCCCATGATGCCACACCCCTAAACACAAGGCCATGCCCCTGGTTCCGTGAAGACACGAAGGATAAGCTGTCTGAGCATGAGCTAAAGGGTGGACATCCCTGTGTCTGTCGCACTGCGCCGGATGGTGGACAGGGAGTCTGAAAGCCAGACTGTCCAGCCTAAAACCGGACCTCTGGCCACCCTAGGGGCAGGCTGATGTTAGGGTGGCCAGATGTCTGGCTACCTGTTCTCCGTCCGGCACAGTGCCTGGACGGACGCAGGGATGTCCAACCTTTCATTAGCTCACGCTGAGACAGCTTATCCTCTGTGTCTTCACAGAGCCAGGGGGCGTGGCCCCATGTTTAGTGGTGTGGCTTCATGGGAACTGGGGGTGCTGCTTCATGTTTGGGGGAATGGCCGGTGAGGTCCGGCTTTCTGGGGTGAAAACAGTGGCCACCCTAGCTGCTGTGGAGGTCACAGTTAAAGGGCAAGGCGCTATGGATGTTTCTGTTAAGGGGAAGGCTGCTGTGGAGGTCAATGTTAAAGGGGCGGGCACTGTAGAAGTCACTCTCGATATCTTTTAATATATATATTATATAATAATATATAAAGGGGTGGGCTGCTGTAGAGGTCAATGTTAAAAGGGGCGGCCTGCTGTAGAGGTCACTGTTAAAGGGGTGGGCTGCTGTAGAGGTCACTGTTAAAGGGGCGGGCTACTGTAGTGGTCACTGTTAAAGGGTCGGGCCGCTGTAGAGGTCACTGTTAAACGGGCGGGCCGCTGTAGAGGTCACTGTTAAAGGGGCAGGCTGCTGTAGAGGTCACTGTTAAAGGGGCGGGCACTGTAGAGGTCACTGTCGATATCTTTTAACGACACACACACACAAACAGTAAATGAAATAAATTAAATATACCCGGGTCCTTCAGCTAGTATATATATACATATATATATATATAATGCCCCCCTGTATTATTATAATATATAATGGCCCCCTCTGTATTATTATAATATATAATGGCCCACTATATATAATAATAATAATAATACAGGGGCCATTATATATCCTAATATTACAGAAGGGCCATTATATATTATACAGAGGGGGCCATTATATATAATACTAACTAATAATAATAATAATAAAAAAACTCTGTACAGATGAGAAGCGGCTGAAAGAAGGTATCATGATGGTCCTATCTCCGAATGAAGACGTTGAGGAAAGTCTACATGACAGGAGATGTCACTGGATGGATGAGGTATGTGGTGCTGTATTCTCCTGTATATTTTGTAGTGATGTATGTAATGTCCAAATGCACATTTGTTTTATGGTATGGTTGGGGGGTGGATTGAGAATATCGTCCACCCTGCCTCATCCTGGCCCCAGACTTCAGTTCACACTGTGCATGTTCTGAATTCTGGGGCCTCACACCCATCTACTACATTATCTGTACTCAGAGAGTTATCACTGTGTTATCTGTGGCGTTACATAGGACTGCAGGTGACATCTACATTATCTGTACTCAGTTATCACTGTGGTATTACATAGGACTGCAGGTGACATCTACTGCATTATCTGTACTCAGAGAGTTATCACTGTGTTATCTGTGGTGTTACATAGGACTGCAGGTGACATCTACTACATTATCTGTACTCAGAGAGTTATCACTGTGTTATCTGTGGTGTTACATAGGACTGCAGGTGACATCTACTGCATTATCTGTACTCAGAGAGTTATCACTGTGTTATCTGTGGTGTTACATAGGACTACTACATTATCTGTAAAAAGGGGAGTGTCCACAGGTTGAGGGGGGGGGGGGGGTTGCAATACATGGCTTGCCCCGGGTGTTCACAACCCAGCCCTATGGGTACGACCACGTGGTGTGGTCATGATCTGGTGTTCACAACCCAGCCCTATGGGTACGACCACGTGGTGTGGTCGTGATCTGGATGGGTTGCGGCTACAGTATATGCAGTCTGATTTGTTAATAGCCGGGCGGTATTGGAGGTGCTGCGCAGCCCTTAAGAATTCAGACTGCCTATACAGTGCATTCTTCATTTGTTAAAGGGGTATTCCCATCACAGACAATGGGTACATATCGCTACGATAAGCCCCCATTGTCTGCTAGGTGCTGGTCCCACCTCTGGGACCTCTATTTCCGTTTGCCCCATAGAAATGAATTGGAGCGGTGGCCACGAAAGCGCAGTGTGCTCCCATTCACTTGTATTGGGAGAGCGCTTAGCAGTAGAAACCTGGGGTCCTTCAGCCACCACTCTCCCAGGTCTGTTCTCAGCATAGATGCCTCTGGGTCCCGCACCTATCAGACAATGGGGGCATATCCTAGCGATTTGTCCCCACTGTCTGTAATGGGAAAACCACTCCGGCAGCTTCAACCGCGCGGTTCCTGACCGCAGCTGTCCGCTACCCGACCGGATCACAACTATGCCGTGTGGTCGTAGCCTATGAATACTGAAATGGTTGCGGTCATCAACTTTCACAGAGCTCTTTGGTACTGGGGGATAAATTCCAAAATGCCATTGAAACGCACGCTTCACCACAATTTTGAATTCAGTCACACTGAACTGAAAAACGCCTCATGTTGAGGGGTCATTTTACAAATGACGATTCGTGTTTGCAGTCATTAAAAGTCATTCTATACTTGTCCGCAAAATATGAACTCATTGAAGTCAATGGGTCTGCAAAAAGATGCTGTTTTAGGACCGCAAAATGCTTACCGACATGTGTAAGAGGCCTTACTGTGAGCAATAATGTCCTTAGGTGGTCACGACTGTCAGCTCTACAAGTCCATGTCCACACGTGGCACCTATGCAGTGTACTACATGTTAGTATGCACATTTATCTAGAAGCACAGACACAATCTCTTTGTGTCTCCGCAGCCTCCTTCCTCCCACTTGCCCCCTCCTTCCTCTCTGTGCTGAGGATGCTGGGAGACGTTGGCTAGAAGTGTGGAGGCGACAAGACTCTATAAATAGCTGTGTCTCTCAGTCTGATCATTGCACCAATCTCCAGACTCCAGCATTCATCAGCCTGGATTGGAGGGCCGCAGCACGCACACCCAAAGCATCTACTGACCAGAACTGTAGACCTGGATGATGGGGGCGTTACCTGTTCATCTGATTAAGTGTGAGGGGAAAGGTGTGCTCACAAAAGGAATGAAAATGTAGATCCGCGCTGGAAAGAACACCCCAAACTATAAATTCCATATATGTGCTAGCAATATCATGTGTGTAATGTGCAAAGGGGCACATATTTAAAGGGGTTGTGTCACCTCACACATTGGTGGCATATATCAGATAGGTGCAGTCCCCACCTCTGTGACCCACGCGTATCTCTAGAAAAGGGCCCCCAAAGTTATTGAAAGTCCCATAGAAAAAAATGGAGAGCGCATCGCACCCCTCCATTCACTTCTATGTGATTGCCAGAAATTGAGGCGGGTATTTTCGGAACTCCCATGCAAATGAATGTGGAGGGCAGCAGCGCATGCGCAGTGAGCTCTCGTTCACTTGTGTGCACAGGTGGGACCCACACCTATCTTACACTGATCACATATTGTAGTGATACGCTACCAATTTCTGAGGTGGGACAATCCATTTCATCCTTATTGGCCATTAAAGGGTTATTCTCATTTTAGACAATGGGGGCATATCGCTAGGATATGCCCCCATTGTCTTATAGGTGCGGATCCCACCGCTGGGACCCGCACCTATTTCCAGAACGGAGCCCCCGAAGTGAATGAGGGCGCACTGCGCATGCGCAGCCGCCCTCCATTCATTTCTATGGGGCCGCCGAAAATAGCCGAGCGCTGGCTCGGCTACTTCCGTCGGCTCCATAGAAATGAATGGGAGGGCACCACGCATGCACGGCCCGGCTCCCATTCATTTCTATGAGCGGCGCGGGGAGCTGCGCCTGGTGGTGGCCGGACCCCCGGAAACCTGGGGTCCTCCAGGCGCAGCGCTCCCCGCTCCGTTCCCACCGCTGGGACCCGCACCTATAAGACAATGGGGGCATATCCTAGCGATATGCCCCCATTGTCTAAGATGAGAATACCCCTTTAAAGTTGTTTTCCGATATTATCATACTGATGGCCTATTCTCAGGATTGGCCATCAATATGTGATCGTTGGGGGTCCGACTCCCAATCAGTTGTTTGAAGAGGCCCATGAGCGCTGTGGCCAATTCCTAGGCCATGTGACATCACGTTCATCAGTCACGTGGCCTGGGAGCAGCTCAGTCCCATTCATGTAAATGGTGCTCAGCTGCAATACCAAGCACAACCACTATCCAATGGACGGCGCTGTGCTTGGTATGCTGTGAGGGAGCTGTAGCGCTCACCAGAGAGAGCTTCAGCCCCCTTAAACAGCTGATCGGGGTGCAGGGAGTCAGACCACCACTGATTCTTAGGATAGGCCATCAATTTAAAAATAGCAGAAAACCCCTTTAAGATAAAATTTCTCCCCTGGAAGCAATTTCACTAATATATTAGGGGACTGCACACGCAATATACACTAGCAGCATAATGGGTCATATCAAACTACCCTATGTCTTCATAGGATATTACCTTCCCAAGTCAGTCTAAGAAACTGCCACAGTCCAATGCAACTGTTCAGCTATATGGTGGTAGGTGACACATACTAACCAAATCTGAGGGTATAATCCAGGCATCAGCAGCTTCCGGAGCTCCAGCTGTAGTAAGACATTGACTCCTAGTGTACACACTTTCTTGGCTGTTCTCCGAACTCCCACAGAAGTGAATGGAGCATGCTGGGAGTCGTAGTTTTGCAACAGCTGGAGTGCCGGAGGTCACTGACCCCGGGTATAACGTATTCTAATAGGTTAATTTGGAATTCAGATTGTGAGCCCAGTGGGGTGGGTAGAGGAACCAATGTGACAACCTTTGTACAGCGCTGAGTATATGCGGGATCTTAACTAATAAAATAAATAAAAAGCATAAAAAGCATAAAAATGATGCATCTTCATACAATCACTATTGGACTCTGAAGTAATAGAAACATGCTGTCTGGAGTTATAAATTTCAGATTGCCGAATCTGGTTTGGCTCGTCTAATGAAAAGGATCCCTCTCCCTCCCTTAAAGGGAACCTGTCATCTCCAAAACACCCCCTGAACTAGAGTAAGAGATGTATAGTGTAAGTGATGCAGAATCCGAATATGTACGTTTTATCTTCATACTCACTTCCATTCTGACGCTGTGCTCCCACAAACCTGCAGTAAAATGCACTCACTGGACTCTTCTTTGAGTCCTCTCCATTATGTGAGTGAGCACCGGAGTCCACTGAGTGCATTTTACTGCAGGTTTGTCAGAGCACAGCGACGGAATGGAAGTGAGTATGAAGATAAAAATTATATAACAGGACTCAATGTCACTTACACTATACATCGCTTACTGTAGTTTGGAGGGTGTTTCAGAGCCGACAGGTTCCCTTTAAAGGGAATCTGTCATTTCTGCCAAGCCCTATTAAAGGGGTTTTCCAGGCTCTGGATATTGATGACATATCACACTTGCCACTTACTCCGGATCAGTAATTTGTATGTTGATATGTGCCCCCATTCCCCAGCTTTGCACCCCCAAAAACCTGCCATGGAATGCATAGAGGGGACTCCAGTGCATGCACATATAATGGAGAGGACTCCAGTGCATGCACATATAATGGAGAGAAGTCCAGTGCATGCACATATAATGGAGAGGACTCCAGTGCATGCACATATAATGAGAGGACTCCAGTGCATGCACATATAATGGGGAGCAGTCCAGTGCATGCACATATAATGGAGAGGACTCCAGTGCACGCACATATAATGGGGAGGACTCCAGTGCATGTACATATAATGGGGAGGACTCCAGTGCATGCACATATAATAAAGAGGACTCCAGTTCATGCACATATAATGGAGAGGACTCCAGTGCATACACATATAATAGAGATGACTCCAGTGCATGCACATAGAATGGGGAGCAGTCCAGTGCACGCACATATAATGGAGAGGACTCCAGTGCACGCACATATAATGGAGAGGACACCAGTTCATGGACATAAAATCGAGAGGACTCCAGTGCACGCACATATAATGGAGAGGACTCCAGGGCATGCACATATAATGGAGAGGACTCCAGGGCATGCACATATAATGGAGAGGACTCCAGTGCATGCACATAGAATGGGAAGCAGTCCAGTGCATGCACATATAATGGAGAGGACTCCAGTGCATGTACATATAATGGAGAGGACTCCAGTGCACGCACATATAATGGAGAGGACTCCAGTGCAAGCACATATAATGGAGAGGACTCCAGTGCATGCACATATAATGGGGAGGACTCCAGTGCATGCATATATAATGGAGAGGACTCCAGTGCATGCATATATAATGGAGAGTACTCCAGTGCATGCATATATAATGGAGAGGACTCCAGTTCATGCACATATAATGGAGAGGACTCCAGTGCATGCACATATAATGGAGAGTACTCCAGTGCATGCATATATAATGGAGAGGACTCCAGTTCATGCACATATAATGGAGAGGACTCCAGTGCATGCACATATAATGGAGAGGACTCCAGTGCACGCACATATAATGGAGAGGACACCAGTTCATGGACATATAATGGAGAAGATTCCAGTGCATGCACATAGAATGGGGAGCAGTCCAGTGCATGCACATATAATGGAGAGGACTCAAGTGCATGCACATATAATGGGGAGGACTCCAGTGCATGCACATATAATGGGGAGCAGTCCAGTGCATGCACATATAATGGAGAGGACTCCAGTGCGCGCACATATAATGGAGAGGACTCCGGTGCATGCACATATAATGGAAAGGACTCCAGTGCACACACATATAATGGAGAGGACTCCAGTGCATGCACATATAATGGAGAGGACTCCAGTGCATGCACATATAATGGAGAGGACTCAAGTGCATGCACATATAATGGGGAGGACTCCAGTGCATGCACATATAATGGGGAGCAGTCCAGTGCATGCACATATAATGGAGAGGACTCCAGTGCGCGCACATATAATGGAGAGGACTCCGGTGCATGCACATATAATGGAAAGGACTCCAGTGCACACACATATAATGGAGAGGACTCCAGTGCATGCACATATAATGGAGAAGACTC
Source organism: Rhinella marina (assembly GCA_900303285.1). Classification (NCBI taxonomy): domain Eukaryota; kingdom Metazoa; phylum Chordata; class Amphibia; order Anura; family Bufonidae; genus Rhinella; species Rhinella marina. The sequence continues at coordinate 135,617 of ONZH01028492.1, forward strand.
CAGTTCATGCACATAGAATGGGGAGCAGTCCAGTGCATGCACATATAATGGAGAGGGCTCCAGTGCATGCACATATAATGTGGAGAAGTCCAGTGCATGCACATATAATAGAGAGGACTCAAGTGCATGCACATAGAATGGAGAGGACTCCAGTGCATGCACATATAATGGGGAGGACTCCAGTGCATGCACATATAATGTAGAGGACTCCAGTGCATGCACATATAATAGAGAGGACTCAAGTGCATGCACATAGAATGGAGAGGACTCCAGTGCATGCACATATAATAGGGAGAAGTCCAGTGCATGCACATATAATAGAGAGGACTCCAGTGCATGCACATATAATGGGGAGCAGTGCAGTGCATGCACATATAATGGAGAGGACTTTAGTGCACGCACATATAATGGAGAGGACTCCAGTGCATGCACATATAATGGAGAGGACTCCAGTGCATGCACATATAATGGAGAAGACTCCAGTTCATGCACATAGAATGGGGAGCAGTCCAGTGCATGCACATATAATGGAGAGGACTCCAGTTCATGCACATATAATAGAGAGGACTCAAGTGCATGCACATAGAATGGAGAGGACTCCAGTGCATGCATATATAATGTAGAGGACTGCAGTGCATGCACATATAATACAGAGGACTCCAGTGCATGCACATAGAATGGATAGGACTCCAGTGCATGCATATATAATGGAGAGGACTACAGTGCATGCACATATAATAGAGGACTCCAGTGCATGCACATATAATAGAGAGGACTCTAGTGCATTCACATATAATGGAGAGGACTCCAGTGCACACACATGTAATGCGGAGGGCTCCAGTGCATGCACATAGAATGGAGAGGACTCAAGCGCATGCACACAGAATGGAGAGGACTCCAATGCATGCACATATAATGGGGAGAAGTCCAGTGCATGCACATATAATGGAGAGGACTCCAGTGCATGCACATATAATACAGAGGACTCCAGTGCATGCACATATAATGGGGAGGACTCCAGTGCATGCACATATAATGGAGAGGACTCCAGTGCACTCACATGTAATGGGGAGGACTCCAGTGCATGCACATATAATGGGGAGGACTCCAGTGAATGCACATATAATGGGGAGGACTCCAGTGCATGCACATATAATGGAGAGGACTCCAGTGCACTCACATGTAATGGGGAGGACTCCAGTGCATGCACATATAATGGGGAGGACTCCAATGCACGCACATATAATGGAGAGGACACCAGTGCATGCACATATAATGGGGAGGACTCCAATGCATGCACATATAATGGAGAGGACTCCAGTGCATGCACATATAATGGAGAGGACTCCAGTGCATGCACATAATACAGAGGACTCCAGGCATGCACATATAATGGAGAGGACTCCAGTGCATGCACATATAATACAGAGGACTACAGTGCATGCACATAGAATGGGGAGGACTCCAATGCATGCACATATAATGGAGAGGGCTCCAGTGCATGCACATATAATGGGGAGGACTCCAGTGCATGCACATATAATGGAGAGGACTCCAGTGCATGCACATATAATACAGAGGACTCCAGTGCATGCACATATAATGGAGAGGACTCCAGTGCATGCACATATAATACAGAGGACTCCAGTGCATGCACATATAATAGAGGACTCCAGTGCATGCACATATAATACAGAGGACTCCAGTGCATGCACATATAATACAGAGGACTACAGTGCATGCACATATAATAGAGGACTCCAGTGCATGCACATATAATACAGAGGACTCCAGTGCATGCACATATAATGGAGAGGACTCCAGTGCATGCACATATAATACAGAGGACTACAGTGCATGCACATATAATAGAGGACTCCAGTGCATGCACATATAATGGGGAGGACTCCAGTGCATGCACATATAATGGAGAGGACTCCAGTACATGCACATATAATGGAGAGGACTCCAGTGCATGCACATATAATACAGAGGACTACAGTGCATGCACATATAATACAGAGGACTCCAGTGCATGCACATATAATGGAGAGGACTCCAGTGCACGCACATATAATACAGAGGACTCCAGTGCATGCACATATAATGGGGGGGACTCCAGTGCATGGGTCATCATTATGTGATCAGTGGGGGGTCCAACTCCCAGCATCACCGCCAATCAGCTGTTTGAGGCAGCCACAGCGCTCAGAGCCATTGTCTCCTTGCTGCTTACCAAGCACACCGCCATCCATTAGATAATGGCTGTGCTTGGTATTGCGGCTCAATGACCGACAAAAGTGATGTCACAGCCCTAAGCCCCCCGGCCTCCACAAACAGCTGATCAGCGGGGCGCCAGACCCCCACCAATCACATATTGATGGCCTATCTTTAGGATAGACCATAAATATGAAAATCTCAGAAAATGCATTAAATAGGGTCTGCGACAGATTTCCTTTAAAGGGCATTTATCATGTATAGGAAGTTAATACAAGGCACTTACTAATGTATTGTGATTGTCCATATTGCTTCCTTTGCTGACTGGATTCATTTTTCCATCACATTATACACTGCTTGTATCCAGGGGTTATGACCACCCTGCAATCCAGCAGCAGTGGTCGTGGTTGCCACTATAGAAAAAAGCAGTAGCCTATGTGCACTCCCAGGGTCCTGGCTACCAGAAAGGCTGCCACTTTTTCCTATAGTGTGACAGCACGACCAGTTCCCTAGACTTGTCTTTTTTTCTTGTCTGGTTTGGAGGGGGGTGTCTGTGATCTCATGTTCCTAGCCCAAATATATGGAGGGAACTGTAAGGAGTAATGGAGGAGGAATGTCTGGTTGGCCCCTTAGACAAAGTCATACAATATGGCATTAAAAAGGAATTTGGGGAAGAATCTCTCACGTGGCAATGTCCTGGGCAATTATAGCAGCAAAGAGGGCACCAACTCCACAACCACAGTTCTGAAAAAGATGTTCTACATCTTCATTATGGCATCTGGTTGTCCAGATATAGTCTATGAGAACGTCCAAGTGATTTATGAAGGAGTATTCTACACCCTCCAGGCTTAAAGGGGTTAACTCATCTAGACAAACCATTTTATCAAGGAAGGTGGTGCAGCCGTCACCTGGGGTATGATGCCCCTGGAGTGGTTGTTGTAGGCTATGCCATGTTAGATGCTGGGTCGACCATGTACTAGATATCCAGTCTAGGTCCACCAGGGCAGGAGCCAGTCTACTACTGAATCAAGCCCTTTACTTTGGCAGAGATCATATTATATAACCTCAGGAACACAATGACTGGTGGCGGCTCTCCCCATGAACATGCACATGGTGGTCCCTACACAGGAGCGAGGAGAAGCAGCGGACACATCTGACCCCAGTTCATGGGCTTCTGATGTGCCCATAAGCACCACCCTGCAAAGTCCATAGAACCAGGAAAAGGCATATCCTTAGAGGAGCAGCCTGACCCTCTGACTGTTTCCCCTTTAATTGCTCTCCAGCCTTACTACATGGGGTTCCTGCTTTCCATGGGTCATGTATGAGCTTGGAGCATATCTCCGTTTCTAAACGGTTAAAAGATATCATAGACACGAGTCTCAGACTTAAGATTTGCACTGGTATTTTTGGGAGGTTGTAGAGGAGGCACTTGTGCCCGCTAATTCAGTATCATCTATTCTGAGACTTATCTCCTAAATCCCCTGTGCTTCCATACGAGAAGGCTAAGGACAAGGCGTACGAGGCAGCGCCAAAGTGTCGTAGTGCGCGGCTTTCTAGTGAGTTGCGTTGTGTGACCTTATAATTTTCCCCACCGTGTCATCCTTCCAGGCTTCATCCACTGAATGCTCAGTGGCAGTGATGCCCCAAAATCTAGAAAGTGACCACTTGCCCCCGGTTTCTCCTTCCATCACAGCGTCCATCTTGGTTGGTTTCGGGCCCCTGTATTTAGTGCACACTTGTGGGTAGAGTGCAGGAGGGGTTGTCACCTCTTTACCACCACGCCATCGCAGGGGGCCCGGCCGGGCGGATCAGACAGAGCCACAACTTTTAATTTGTGGCTTTTAGTGTGCGCTGTTAGAAACTCCGGATCTGGTGATGCTGTACCTAAGCCTGTCATATGTGATACTGTCTGATGAGCCGCTGTATCTAATCCTATCATATGCAATAGTATGTGTTGAGTTGCTGTATCTAAACTTTTTATATGTGATACTGTCTGTTGTATCTAAGCCTATCATATGCGAGAGTGTCTGTTGAGTTGCTGTATCTAAACTTTTCATATGTGATACTATCTGCTGTGCTTCTGTATCTAAGCCTATCATGTCTGCTGTACCTAAGCCAATTATATATAATACTTCCTGCTGAACTGCTGTATCCAAGTCTAACATGTGTGATACTGTCTGCTGAGCTGCTGTACCTTAGCCTATTGTATGTGATACTGCCTGCTGAATCCAAGCCTGTTCTGTGTGATACTGTCTGCTAGGTTGCTGTATCTGAACCTTATATATATGTCAAAGTGCCTGCTGAGCTGCTGTATCCAAGCATATCGTGTGTGATACTGCCTGCTGTATCTAAGCCTATTACAAGATACTGCATGCTGAGCTATCGTGTGTGATGGATGCAGATACAGCAGTCATTGATTGGGGCCCCCGGACATAACTTTTCTTGGGGCCCCAGAAATGTGAAGTGGTGGCCCGTCTTAGTCCTGTGCAGAGCCCCTCACCTGTGCACACAGACCCGTGCCCCTCCACGTCTGTCGTCATCCTGCTCCCCAGCATCAGCCATGGCGCCCTAGTACCTGGAGGGCTCTGCTGCTGACAGCTCCTACCTCTCGTCACCTGTCCCCCCGCCCCCTTCCTCCCTGTGTTTTGGGGGGGTCTCCCGTTCACCGCACACCCCCGCCTGCAGGGTCTCGGGTTGGGCTCTGTCCGCGGTGCTGAAGCGGGCTGCATCACGTGACTCCGGAGACTCGGGACCCGCTGGAGATCACCGGGACAGTGAGGGGCGGGGGGAGGAGCCAGTGTGTCAGGCAGTGGGGGGACGGACCGGGAGGAGGAGTGCGGCTATCGTACAACGGGGGCTATACGGGGAGTACCGGAGAGAAGGGGCAGCGTGTGAGGAGAAGGGGGGGCACCCCGGGGGGTAACGTGGGCGGGGGCCACAAGATGCAGCGGCTCCGGTTGAACGAGGCTCATGCCGTGTACCTGGGGCAGCTAGCGAGGAAGGACGGGACGCGGAGGGGGACCCTCAGCAAGCGCAGCTCGGATAACAGCCGCTGGCAGAGCCGGAGCTTCTCGCTGCTGCACAACCTGCTCTTCTGCTTCGAGAGCGAATCCAGCGGTCGCCCGTGTGCCCTGTACCTGCTGGAGGGCTGCAGCTGCGAGCGGGGGGCCAAGGGGGGCCCGGACCGACAGGTACCTGTGGAGGGGCTGCACAGTCTGCATGCAGGGGTGGCCCGGGAGGACAGGTGCATGCAGGTGGGGGCCCGGGAGGACAGGTGCATGCAGGTGGGGGCACAGGTGCATGCAGGTGGGGGCGGCTGGGCTGCAGGGGGTACAGGTGTACATAGGGGAGCACTGTGCCAATAAGGCCTTATTCACACAGTCCGGGATTGTTACAGAATTACTGGGGGTAGGTGGGTTATATACAGGTGTGTATGCAGGAACACTGTGCTTATAAGGCCTTATTCACACCGTCAGTGATTATTACAGGAGGTTATGTACAGGTGTACATGGGGGGGGCACTGTGCTTGTAAGGCCTTATTCACACCGTCAGTGATTGTGAGCCAAAACCAGGTGCGGGTCACATACACAGAACAGGTGCAGACTTCCCCTGATATCTTTTCTCTGTATAGGCTCAGCTTCTGGTTTTGACTTGGCATCATTGATGGAAATCACTGATCAAACACTGAGGTCTGTGTGAAAGCAGCCTAAGAGCCATGTAGGGGTCATTGATGTCAGAGACAGGTAGGTACACACAGGGGTGCTCCTAGCCTTTCTGCTGCCTGAGGCGAAAAACTAAAACTGCCCCACCCCACCACCCCTTTCTTAATGCAAATTTCTTAACCTAAACCCTTCCCTTCAGCCCATGGCCCTTCTGCTGCCCCCCTCTTGACCCTACCTGGGGCTGCCTGAGGCGATCGCCTCACCTGGCCTCATTGGTGGTGCACCCCTGAGTACATACAAGGGACAGTAGAGTGAGGGGTACAAAGTTGAAGGCGGGTTTAGTACATGGTTGGCTATGGGCGATATAACGGGACACTACTAATAAGAGCCATGTCGGGGTCACTGATGTCAGAGGCAGGTGACTGTGGATGTATACGAGGGATAGTAGAGTGCACGGTACAGAATTGCAGGGGGACAGGTGGGTTTTGGAAAACTGTTTATATTGGTATTTAAATTTTCACAAGGGGTTCTTAAAATGACTTTAATCAGGCCAGCCGGCAGGTCCACTGTGCAGGGTGAAAAGACCAGGTAGGTAGAGGGGTGCAGGTTGTGTCATCAGGAAATGACTTTATTGTCATCAGGAAATGACGTTTTAATGTTTAACATGTTTTTTAAGAATTTTTTTATTTTAAATTTTCCATGTCAATATCTGTATTTAAACAAGAACCATAAAATCCTGCAGTTTTCACTCTGGCCACTAAGCCTAATAATAGGCACCACTTCTTGGTCTGTACAGATGACTTTACTCCAGTTATCTGCTTATCAGTACAGGCAGGATGACAATGACAGGCATCACCTACATATAAAGATAACTCAGGTCACGGAACATGCCTAGAAAACTCTCCCATAGAAGTCAATGAGGTCTCCTCCTGACCATTGTGTCTATGGCCCATGGGGCTGCTGTAAAGCTGATCTCTAAATGCTGTTAAGGACAGCTCAGACAAGATGGCCGCCTCCATAATCATGTTCAGAAAAAGAAAAAATACATCTGTAATCAGAAAATAAAAACAGATTAGAAAAAAGGATAAGTGCCGCTATCTGGTTTAAACATTTTTAGATGACACATCCCCTTTAAGTCCATGGGGGCTGAGAGGACGGTGTACACAACTGGTTGTGAGTTACATCCGGGTGTGGGAGTTGACAATATGTGGAGATGCAGGGGGTTTGAACACGAGGGTGATTATCAAGCTTTGTAGACCTGGGCCTGCATATAGATGGTTAGACGGGTGCTGTGGCTCTTGGTGGGTGCTAGTGGGGGTGGATTACAGAATTAGTGGTGTAGGATAGGGAGACCCATCAGTGGTGCCAGCTAAAGGAGTTTGTGGAAGACTGGGAATGAGGGACCATGGTTAGGTGGTGGCATGTAGTTGCGGATGTATATGGGGGTAAGAAGGTCACTTGGACGGTATTACAGAGCCGATAGTTTGACATATGGAGAAGAGATGGGACATACACATTAAGTGGTGGAAGACGAGAGGAGAATGGATGCCAGGAAGAACATCAGAGATCGGTGCATAGAATTTTGCTGACAGCTGTAGATAATAAGTACTGATCACTGAGACCATGCCACCCCAACAAGTCAGAGAGAAGAGGACTCACTGCAGCCGCTTGGATATCTCCATTATATTTCATGTACATAGATGCATCCCCAGTATTTCCCATGTGTTCCCTTAAAGGGGTTTTCCAACCTTGGGCAAACCTTCCCACTTGGGCGGACCGGTAAAGAGAAGCTTACTTACCTACGTCCCAGCACTGGCTCCCCGCTCCTTCCCCTCCAGGCCTGCGGGGCTCCCTCGCTGAAAACATCCAGTTTGATAATGCTGCAGCCAGTCACTGGTCACAGCGGTTACCGGCTCCCCTTACGTCGCATCAAATGGTCACATAGTGCAAGGGAATCCGGTCATCACTGCGGCCACTGATTGGCTGCGGCGATGTCAAACCGGATGTTTAGGCTTCATTCACACGACCGTATGTGTTTTGCGGTCCGCAAATTGCGGAACCGCAAAAAAAACGAATGACGTTCCGTATGGCATCCGTGTTTCCATTTTTTTTGCGGATCCATTGTAACAATGCCTATCCTTGTCAGCAAAACGGACAAGAATAGGACATGTTCTATCTTTTTTGCGGAACGGAAATACGGACATACGGAAACGGAATGCACACGGAGTACCTTCCGTTTTTTTTGCGGACCCATTGAAATGAATGGTTCCGCATACGGTCCGCAAAAAAAAAAAGGAATGGACACGGAAACAAAATACGGTCGTGTGAATGAAGCCTTACAGTGAGGGAGGCCTGGAGTGAAGGAGCGGAGAGGGGGGGGGTTAGGTTTAGAAATTGGCATGAGGAGGGGGTGCTGTTTTAGTTTTTTGCCTCAGGCAGCAGAAAGGTTAGGTGCACCCCTGCTTGGTTAGTATTAACATACTTATTTCTTACTCATTTCAACAAGTGTACGTAATGGTTGACTAAGAATTAAATGAAGAACACAAAAGATGATAGCTGAAGCAGTCCAGGGTGACACCTACCTGTGCAGGGGCGTCACCAGCTTCAGCTGGGGGGCCCAGTGCAGTGTGAATCTGGCCTTGCAGTGACAGCACGTAACTTTAGTTTGTTATATATCTTATGGGGGAGTAACCAAACTTGTAAATACAGGATAGATAGATAGATAGATAGATAGATAGATAGATAGATAGATGGATAGATAGAGGGGCTGCACATATTTGAGCTATCCTCTTTTATTTTCTTCAGAAGTAGGAGTATGTCAGATGAAAGAAATTTTCTTCTGGCATGTGGACAAGCCAGGTATGTTCTACATGAAGTACTGGTAAACATGGTAGGAACATTCTGCTGAAGGCAAAATCGCGTGGGCAGCTCATTACTTAATCTTTGAGTGTGAACAGATGTGACTGAAATGTGGAAATGAATACAGTGTAGAAGGAGATTGCGGGATATTGATATAGTCAGTATGTTATGGGAAGTATGCGTGTGAAAATAGGTCATATAGCGTAGTGGCTCATTTCTTATTAGAGTTACCGCCAAGTCTGCAGCAACGCAAATATTCTAAACGTATGTAGCCCACATACAGGTAATGTACTGAGATAGGAAGATATGAATCCTGCATACAGGTAATGTACTTAGATAGGAAGATATGTATCCTGCATACAGGTAATGTACTTAGATAGGAAGATATGTATCCCGCATACAGGTAATGTACTTAGATAGGAAGATATGTATCCCGCATACAGGTAATGTACTTAGATAGGAAGATATGTATCCCGCATACAAGTAATGTACTTAGATAGGAAGATATGTATCCCGCATACAGGTAATGTACTTAGATAGGAAGATATGTATCCTGCATACAGGTAATGTACTGATATAGGAAGATATGTATCCTGCATATAGGTAATGTACTTAGATAGGAAGATATGTATCCTGCATACAGGTAATGTACTTAGATAGGAAGATATGTATGCATACAGTAATGTACTTAGATAGGAAGATATGTATCCTGCATACAGGTAATGTACTTAGATAGGAAGATATGTATCCTGCATACAGGTAATGTACTTAGATAGGAAGATATGTATCCCGCATACAGGTAATGTACTTAGATAGGAAGATATGTATCCTGCATATAGGTAATGTACTGATATAGGAAGATATGTATCCTGCATACAGGTAATGTACTTAGATAGGAAGATATGTATCCTGCATATAGGTAATGTACTGATATAGGAAGATATGTATCCTGCATATAGGTAATGTACTTAGGAAGATATGTATCCTGCATACAGGTAATATACTTAGATAGGAAGATATGTATCCTGCATATAGGTAATGTACTTAGATAGGAAGATATGTATCTGCATATAGGTTACTGTAGGTATGTATCGCATACAGGTAATGTATGGGAAGATATGTATCCTGCATACAGTAATGTACTTTAGGAAGATATGTATCCCTGCTACAGGTAATGTACTTAGATAGAAGATATGTATCCTGCATACAGGTAATGTACTTAGATAGGAGATATGTATCCTGCATACAGGTAATGTACTTGATAGGAAGATATTGTATCCTGCATACAGGTAATGTACTGATATAGGAAGATATGTATCCTGCATATAGGTAATGTACTGATATAGGAAGATATGTATCCTGCATATAGGTAATGTACTTAGTAGGAAGATATGTATCCTGCATACAGGTAATGTACTTAGATAGGAAGATATGTATCCTGCATACAGGTAATGTACTTAGATAGGAAGATATGTATCCTGCATACAGGTAATGTACTTAGATAGGAAGATATGTATCCTGCATACAGGTAATGTACTTAGATAGGAAGATATGTATCCGCATACAGGTAATGTACTTAGATAGGAAGATATGTATCCTGCATACAGGTAATGTACTTAGAGAGGAGATATGTATCCTGCATACAGGTAATGTTACTGATAGGAAGATATGTATCCTGCATACAGGTAATGTATTAGGAAATATGTATCCCGCATACAGTAATGTACTTAGGAAGATATGTATCCCGCATACAGGTAATGTACTTAGGAAGATATGTATCCTGCATACAGGTAATGTACTTAGATAGAAGATATGTATCCCGCATACAGGGTAATGTACTTAGATAGGAGATATGTATCCGCATACAGGTAAGTACTTAGAATAGAAGATATGTATCCTGCATACAGGTAATGTACTTAGATAGGAAGATATGTATCCTGCATACAGGTAATGTACTTAATATAGGAAGATATGTATCCTGCATAGGTAATGTACTTAGATAGGAAGAATGTATCCCGATACAGTAATGTACTAGATAGAAGATATGTATCCTGCATACAGGTAATGTACTTAGATAGGAAGATATGTATCCTGCATACAGGTAATGTACTTAGGAAGATATGTATCCTGCATACAGGTAATGTACTTAGGAAGATATGTATCCTGCATACAGGTAATGTACTTAGAAGATAGGAAGATGTAGTATATGTATCCCGCATACAGGTAATGTACTTAGATAGGAAGATATGTATCCCGCATACAGGTAATTTACTTAGATAGGAAGATATGTATCCCGCATACAGGTAATGTACTTAGATAGGAAGATATGTATCCTGCATACAGGTAATGTACTGATTAGGAAGATATGTTATCCCGCATACAGGTAATGTACTTAGATAGGAAGATATGTATCCCGCATACAGGTAATGTACTAGATAGGAAGATATGTATCCTGCATACAGGGTAATGTATTAATAGGAAGATATGTATCCTGCATAAGGTACATATAGGTATGATACTGTATAGGATAGATAAGATATGTTCCTGCATACAGGTAATGTACTTAGATATGTATCCTGGTAAATGATATGTATGTATCCCTGCATACAGGTAATGTACTTAGATAGGAAGATATGTATCCTGCATACAGGTAATGTACTGAGATAGGAAGATATGTATCCTGCATATAGGTAATGTACTGATATAGGAAGATATGTATCCTGCATATAGGTAATGTACTTAGATAGGAAGATATGTATCCTGCATACAGGTAATGTACTTAGGAAGAATATGTATCCTGCATACAGGTAATGTACTAGGAAGATATGTATCCTGCATACAGGTAATGTACTGATATAGGAAGATATGTATCCCGCATACAGGTAAGGGGTTGTTCACATATCAATTATTTGATCAGTTATTTCCATCAGTTATTGTGAGCCAAAACCAGGAGTGGAGACTGAACAGAGATCAGGTATAATGAAAAGATCTGCACATGTTCTGTGTTTTTGACCCTCACCTGGTTTTGGCTCACAATAACTGATGGAAATAACTGATCAAATAACTGATATGTGAACAACCCCTAACGTACTTAGATAGGAAGATATGTATCCCGCATACAGGTAATGTACTTAGATAGGAAGCTATGTATCCCGCATACAGGTAATGTACTTAGATAGGAAGAGATGTATCCTGCATACAGGTAATGTACTGATATAGGAGGATATGTATCCTGCATATAGGTAATGTACTGATATAGGAAGATATGTGTCCTGCATACAGGTAATGTACTTAGGAAGATGTGTATCCTGCATATAGGTAATGTACTTAGATAGGAAGATATGTATCCTGCATACAGGTAATGTACTTAGATAGGAAGATATGTATCCCACATACAGGTAATGTACTTAGATAGGAAGATATGTATCCTGCATATAGGTAATGTACTTAGATAGGAAGATATGTATCCCGCATACAGGTAATGTACGTAGACAGGAAGATATGTATCCCGCATACAGGTAATGTACTGAAATAGGAAGATATGTGTCCTGCATACAGATAATTTACTTAGATAGGAAGATATGTGTCCTGCATACAGGTAATGTACTGAGATAGGAAGATATGTGTCCTGCATATAGGTAATGTACTGAGATAGGAAGATATGTATCCTGCATACAGGTAATGTACTTTAATAGGAAGATATGTATCCCGCATACAGGTAATGTACTTAGATAGGAAGATATGTATCCCGCATACAGGTAATGTACTTAGATAGGAAGATATGTATCCCGCATACAGGTAATTTACTTTAATAGGAAGATATGTATCCTGCATACAGGTAATGTACTTAGATAGGAAGATATGTATCCTGCATACAGGTAATGTACTTTAATAGGAAGATATGTATCCCGCATACAGGTAATGTACTTAGATAGGAAGATATGAATCCTGCATACAGGTAATGTACTTTAATAGGAAGATATTTTTCCTGCATACAGGTAATGTACTTAGATAGGAAGATATGTATCTCGCATACAAGTAATGTACTTAGATAGGAAAGTTAAATGTAAGTGTGAAAGTAGCCTTAGAAAACCTTCAAACTGTTTACCCATAACAGATGTTAGATTTACCGGACTGTAGTTTCCAGGCTCTGTTTTTGGACCCTTTTTCAATATTGGTACCAAATTTGCTATGCGCCAATCCTGTGGAACACTCCCTGTCAGTATAGAGTCTTTAAATATTAGAAATAGGGTCTGGTTATGACATTCCTTAATTCTCTTAGGATACGGGGATGTATGCCATCTGGTCCTGGCGATTTGTCTATTTTAATCTTTTTAAGACCTCGCTGTACTTCTTCCTGGGTCAGACAGGGCACTTTTAATGGGGAATTTATTTTTACATTCTGCATGTCATCTAACAGTTTGTTTTCTCTAGTGAATACAGTGGAGAAAAAGATATTTAGTAGCTTTGTTTTCTCCTCATCGCTCTCTGCAACTCATTACTCTGTAAGGAGCTGACACCTTCAGGTTTATACTTTTTACCATTTATATAATTGAAGAACATTTTAGGGTTAGTTTTACTCTCTTTGGCGATTAATCTCTTGGTCTCTAGTTTGGCTGCTTTTATTTGTTTTTTACATATTCTATTTTTTTCCTTATAGTTTTTCAATGCTTCCTCGCTCCCCTCCTGTTTTAGTGATTTAAATGCTTTTTGTCATTTATTGCTCCCTTTACAGTTCTATTTATCCACATTGGTTTTTTCTTGTTTCTTAACCTTCTGTTCTCATAAGGTATGTACCTATCACAATTAGATTTTGTGGATTTATTCTTATTCCCGAGGACATTGTCCCAGTTAGTGAGGCCAATGACCTCTCTCAGCTAGTCAACTTTTGCCTTTTGAAAGTTCATTATTTTTGTTCCTCCCTAAAGAAATGCTCTTTTGAATGACAATTGTAAGGTTATTATTTTATGGTCAATATTTCCCAGGTATCCCCCACCCTACTCATCTGTTGTTCTGTCAGGTCTATTGGTTAATACTAAGTCCAGTATGGCCATCCCTCTAGTCGGCTCATGAACCATTTGAGAAAGGTAATTGTCTTTGGTTATTGCCAAGAACCTGTTCCTTTTAGAAGATCCACAGGTTTCAGTTTCCCAGTCTATATCTGGGTAGATGAAGTCCCCCATAATAACGACCTCATGATTTGCCGCCTCGTCTATTTTCCTGAAGCCTCATTTACACGTCAGTGTTTTGGTCAGTGATTTCATCAGTGATTGTGAAACAAAATCAGGATTAAAGCCTCCACAGACATAAGCTAAAGATCTGCACCTGTTCTGTGTTTAGAGCCACGTTTTGGCTCACAATCACTCATGGAAATCACTGAGGTGTGAATGAGGGATTAGTAGTAGATTTTCTGTGGACTCTGGTATATTAGGTGGTTTATAATAAACTCCTATTCGTATTTTATTATTATTTTTGGCTCCATGTATTTCTATCCACAGTGACTCCACATCTTCATGTCCCTCACTTATATCTTCCCGGAGTGTGGGCTTTAGACAAGACTTTACATAAAGACAGACCCCTCTCCGGTTTTGACGATCCATTCTAAGGCTACTTTCACATCTGCGTTTTTGCTGGATCCATCATGGATCAGCAAAAACTCTTCTGTCATGATAATACAACCGTCTACATTCATTATGAACAAATCCGGGTGCAATATCTCTAAAATAGCTAGGCAGTCTAAAATAATAAGTCAATGGGGTATGGATCCGTTTTCTTTTGCATCAGAACGATCCTTCCCATTAAAATGAATGGGACAGTTAGGTGTAATTACACCTACTCACCGCTACCCATGTTACGGCTAGGATGTAAACAGTGAAGAGGAGGCAGCGCTGGTACGGCGTGCGCCTCCTCTTCAAACAGCTGATTGGCGTGGGTGCCGGGTGTCGATTCCCGCCGAACTGATATTGATGACCTATCCTGAGGAGAGGTCATCAATAAATATAGCTTGGGAGAACCCCTTTAAAGAGGACCTTCCGCCTCTCCTGACATGTCTGTTTTAATAGCTTCATGCATTCCCCATGTAATAATTCTGGAACATCTATTCTTATGTCTGTATGTTGTGCCATTCCTTTATTATTTCTACTAGAAGTTATAGATAAATTGCTATTAGCCTTCAGTCAGGGTACAGAGGGGAGGTGACCAGTTGGGGGTGTGTCCCTGCACAGTCTGACTCTATCCAGTCAGTACTGCCATTTTTAAATTTTGCAGGTACACACCCCCAATTGGTTACCACCCCTCTGTACCCTTACTGCAGACTGCTAGCAATTCATTCATAACTCCTAGTAGAAATAATAAAGGAATGGCACAACATAGAGCCATAAGAATAGATGTTCCAGAATTGTTATTACATGGGGAATGCATGAAGCTATTAAAACAGACAGCTGTTTGAAGAGGAGGCGCGCGCCGTATCAGCGCTGCCTCCTCTTCACTGTTTACATGCTGGCCGACACGGGGGTAGTGGTGAGTAGGTGTAATTACACCTAACTACACCATTCATTTCTATGGGAAGGATCGCTCTCATACAAGTCTATGGAAGCGATTCTTCCCATAGAAATGAATGGGGTGGGGAGGTGTAATTACACCTACTCACCACTACCCCCGTGTCGGCCAGCATGTAAACAGTGAAGAGGAGGCAGCGCTGATACGGCGCGCGTCTCCTCTTCAACAGCTGATCGGGGGTGTCGGACCCCCGCCGATCTGATATTGATGACCTATCCTGAGTATAGGTCATCAATATATATAACTTGGAGAACCCCTTTAAGTCTAGAATTACATGGCACCCCCACTGATCTGCTGTACAAATAGGCCATTGCACCTTGTGAGTTCTTAGGTCCCTCTATCTTTATTCAGCAGGACCTGCGATGACGTCACCGTGCTTACCACGTGGTGAGCGCGGTGATGTCATCACAGGTCCTGCTGAAAGAAGAAAGAGGAGGATACCTGCTGTGTGATCAAGTGGATGAGGTGAGGTTTTTTTAGTTATTTTTAACCCCTGAATGGCCATTTTATTTAGCATTCTGTCTTACGAATGCTATTATTTTCCATTATAACCATGTTATAACGGAAAACAATAAAGTGAAGTTTGGGTCCCCATTGATTTTAATGGGGTCTGGGTGAAGACCAGACCCGAACTTCCATAGGTTCGCTCCTCTCCTCTTAGTTTTTGGAGCGCTGTTATTTTGATGTTTGGTTTTCTTTTTCCAATAAAATGGATTACTAAGGTGATGCCCACTGATCTCATATTGTCACAGAACCCAGGGAGCGTGGCCCTAGTGTTGCAGGCATCCAGACAACAAGTAGACATGATTTATATGCATGCGGTGTTTGGAAACCATTGATTTGATAGCTTTGTCAGGCAGAGGTCTTATTTTTGCTGATCTCTACTTTTTCATTATTGACAGATGGAAATTTCACCGCATTTTAAAGGCACATTAGTCTGATGTCTTAGCCCCTTGATTAATATCCTTCTTCATCTTTTGTTAGTCCATGTGGACCTTGTTTTAAATAGGTCAGCATAAAACTGCATATACACATTTAAGTAATTTGAAGATAAATGGTACTTCCCAGCTGCCATTCAGATCAAGGTAATGCGTAAGGACTTCGCCCAGGATTCACATCTAAGGTTTATATCTGCTCGGATATCATTTGGGCAGGAAGGAAAATAACAAAAGTTTCTTGGTTTCATCATCATGGCCTTAAAGAAGAACTCCCGCAAAAATTTTTATTCTCTGACCTGTTAGAAAGGTGCATGATATAATCTGTAGTGAATGTCATTTTCTTATCAGTGACTGTTTCTGTAAGTAAAAACCTCTCTTCTTATTGTAGCTGGGTCATGTGACCAACTCCCTGACCTCCAACTGACCCAGGACAGCAAGCCAGTAACTGCTCTATTCATTCCTATGGGAGCCTCACTTTCAGTCTCATAGGAATACATAGAGAATTAGACTTCCTGTCCACACATAAGTCTATGTGTGAGTTGGTGGGTCTAATTGCTGGTCACATGACACAGATAAGAAACTTCAGGATGATATAAGTCAAAAATTCAGACACTGGTAAGAAAATGACATTCACTACAGATTATATCATGTACATTTCTAGCAGGACATGGAATACAATTTTTGTCGGGAGTTCTTTAAGGCCCTAAAATGAACGCTGTTGTTTCCTGCTGAATATGTGCAAGTTTAGTGGTTTCCAGCCACATAAAAACCACTCAGATTTGGCCCCTACATCGATGACCACATCTGCAGGCCATGAGAAGTTGAGAGAGGCACATTGTAATTTGTATGGCTGCCTAATACAATTTGTATCCACTAACTGCACTAAGACGTTCCCAGCGGCAGGAGAAGAGTGAGCTGATTTTTTGGAGGCAGTGACCTGTCCATGTGTGGTTATCTTAGTGGGGATTGAGATGCAGATGGCAGGAAAATGTAGGGAAAGTTCATGTCACATGTGGAGTAAAAGAAGAAAAATGTATAGCAGGGATGGATGGATGCCAGGGTATTGGCCATGGGCCTATTTTCAAGAGGGCCTCACAGCTAGGGGTGCACCACCAATGAGGCCAGGTGAGGCGATCGCCTCAGGCAGCACCAGATAGGGGCAAGAGGGGGGCAGCGGAAGGGCCATGGGCAATGAGAGCTTTCATTGTGGCAAAGGGGTTAGGTTAAGAAATTGGCATGGTGGGGGGGGCGTTTCATTTTTCGCCTCAGGCAGCAGAAAGGTTAGGTGCACCCCTGCTCACAGCTTCTTAGTCAGACACAGTACTTGTTGAAGTGAAAGAGCAGCAAAAGACAAAAATGCATTTGATAGCTGTTCCTCTTCATCAAGTGTATCATGGCTATAGTAAATGTTGTCCAAGATTTGGATAATGATGACCTGTCAGCGCCGGTATCATTCAAGTAAATGGGAATGAGCTGCAATACCAAGCACTGTCACTGTTCAATGGACGGCACTGTGCTTAGTAAGCTGCGAGGAGGCCGCAACGCTCACCAGAGTGCCATGGCCTCCTCAAACAGCTGATCGCAGGGGGTGCCAGGTTGCTGATCTCTGCCAATGTAATATTGATGATCTATCCTGAAGAGAGGTCATCAATATAAGAATCCCAGAAAACCTCCTTAATGGTAATGGGCCCATGACCTTTAATACCCATTACCTCGATTACTGTCAGTCCGCTTCCTGCGGGTAGTGATGCAAAGATTTAGATTGGAAGTGAAAAACTGTGCTGACAAACACAGCAATACCAGTCCAGTGAAAGCAAACCTCCTTCTGTATAGCATCCTAACTGAGACAGGGCAGAAGTGCCAAGTTGCTGAGCGAGAGCCATCTGCCATGATACAACAACTATGCAGAACTAAGGAGATGAATCCAAAGCATAGCTCTACACTCCACATTAAAGAACATATTGAGGCAATTCTAGAATGTGGTCAGATTTGCCCCTATTCGCATTAAGAATAGTCATAAAATACCATGCAGGAGTCTCATACTCCTTAAGTTGCTTGTCCGCCTATAAGTTGAATTCAGGTTGCTGCTTATAACAGGTTGTAGACCTATAGGGGACTACTAAAGCAGATGCCCACCATATGAAAGTGGTTTGTTTAGTCATGATACGAGGAACTCCTAATGACACTGACCAGCAGCTATTTCTGACTGGTATATGTAAGGACTTGCTTTATCTATATTAGTTGGAATACGCAGTTCAGTTCTGAGCACCAGTCCATAAAAAGGATGCCCTGGAGTTAGAAAAAGTACAGAGGAGAGCAACTAAACTCATAAAGGGCCTGGAAGATCTTAGTTATGAGCAACGATTAAATCGGGGATGCTCAACCTACGGCCCTCCAGCTGTTGTAAAACTACAACTCCCATCATGCCCTACTGTAGGCTGATAGCTGTAGGCTGTCCAGGCATGCTGGGAGTTGTAGTTTTACAACAGCTGGTGGGACGCAGGTTGGGCATCCCTGGATTAAATTAACTGAATTTGTTTAGACTTGAAATAAGACATCTAAGGGGGGACATGATTAACCTGTACAAATATATAAACGGACCGTACAAAAAATATCAAGGGAAGCTATTCTGTGTTAAACCCCCTCAAAAAACAAGAGGACACTCCCTACGAGTGGAGAAAAAAAGATTTGATCATAAGAGGCGACAAGCATTCTTTACAGTAAAGGCTGTGAATCTCTGGAATAGCCGCAGGAGCTGGTCACAGCAAGTACAGGAGATGGCTTCAAAAAAAGGTTTAGATTAATTTTTTTATTCAAAATTAACTTATGCCAATGTATAGAAATCTTGTTCTACACACCCTTTCCCTTTGGCCCAACCCCTTTTTAATTGGAAGATGGACATTGATCCAGGGATCGATATTGCAGGATTACAGGTTGGACTTGATGGACTTTTGTCTTTTTCCAACCTTAACTATGTAACTATGTAGTTATCTGCTTATTTTTTTTTTAAATCTTCATTTTGTCTAATTTTTGGGCCCTGGAACCAATTACTAGTTTTCTATAGAGTTATGGACTCAAGTTACAATGGTCATCCCGGAACCAATTAATATTGTACTGTATTAGGGAGTTGCTGTATAATCGTATAGTATTAATCCATGTGTTTGTTTTTTATCTGTTTCTATTAGATAGGTAGGTGCATGGCCTCTGGATGTTTCCAGCATACTTTGAGGATTTTGCTGATTGTGTTTTTTTTTTACAGTATTGTTTCATCATCAACTTTAATCACGAGAATCAGAAGCCCTTGGAGCTGCGCACGGAGGATTCCACCGACTGTGAAGAATGGGTCAGCGCTATCACACGAGCAAGGTAAAGTGCCTAGCAAGACTACTCATACCTCAGTACTGCACGCACTGCGTACAGGCCTGTACTGCCAGATTGTAAGTGCATAGACGGCTGGCAAGACTCCATTGCAAGTGCTTTGGTTTAGTTACATCTAACAGGAAAAATGCATGGAAGCCAATTACAAGGTAACATTTTCAGTAGACATAAAATACAACAAAATCCTAATTCCTGCTACAGTACATGGAGTAACCATGGCAGTCTTGTAAATGGGTAGCATCTCCTTGATTTAGGATGTCAGGCCTTTGTGTCTTTTGTCATACGCATGTGGTCCTGGGTTCAAATCCGACCAAGGACAACATCTCCATGGAGTTTGTATGTTCTCCCTGTGTATGAGTGGGTTTCCCCCGGGTTCTCCGGTTTCCTCCTACACGCCAAGACATACTAAGGGAACTTAGATTGTGAGCCCCACCTATTCATGTTATACATTAAAATATGCATTTAAACCATGACAAACCCATTCAGACAGTGATTAAAAAGTTTTTTTTTTTATTTTTTTATTATTTTCATCTGTTTGCCCTGGATCAGAACCATAGCTAGGCTTTCTTTCACCTGGGGAAAACAGTCCATTTTCGGCCCTAACCTTGTAAATATGCTAGACAAGGCACAGTGGCTTGTTGGATCACCACCCAGCATCCACCAGAGAGGACACATGCCACACCAGAGAGGACACATGCCACACCAGAGAGGACACATGCCACACCAGAGAGGACACATGCCACACCAGAGAGGACACATGCCACACCAGAGAGGACACATGCCACACCAGTTCCTACCCCTATCCACACTCATGGATTGACTAAGGCCATGTGAACTCATGACGGATTTGTTGCAGATTTTCAGTACAAATCCACACTGCCACAGATTTACATTTAACATCTCCAGGGTTTGCATGGGATTTCAGGCCCTCTGTACAGCATGGCCTCACCCCAAAAAAGGGACTTGTTACTGTAAATATGCAGACATATATAAATACCCTTTTTTACCTGTTAAATGCCCTTCGTCATGCCAGGTCTGCTGTTTCTGTCCTCCCCATTGGTCTTTGTTTGCAAAACTGCAGCACTGAAATCAAGTTGACAAGAAGTAACGTGTAGTAACATAGTTTATAAGGCCGAAAAAAGACATCTGTCCATCCAGTTCGGCCTGTTTTCCTACAAGTTGATCCAGAGGAAGGCAAAAAACCCGTGTGAGGTAGAAGCCAATTTTCCCCACTTTAGTGAAAACAAAAAACTGGCGGGGTGGACAGAAACTGCAGTGCTGGAACGGCGGCAGCTTCAACGGGTCAGTAGCACTTCTTTTGTCATTTTATACCATGCCCCGTCTGTGCTCCAATTTTTGCTATTCTCAGACATCCCATTTGAAGTTTCTAGAAACTGATTGCAGTTTTTGCAAGTTGTTTAACCTCCCACAGTTTTTCCTTACTGAAGTCACAAAAACACCATTCACTACAAAGTAACCTCCAGACAATGTGGTAAAACGATGCCACTGCTAAAATACTGTTATGTGGTCATGCCCACCCCATATGTTTCTTCAGTGTTCATCTGCTTTTAAAACGGAGAGCACACTGACCCATATAAGTCAATGGGACTATCTACACATCCATTTTTCCAACTGATCTGAAAAACACAACGCCCGGCCCACTGGAGACAGTACAGTCCGGCAGAAGTGACAGTACGATGACAGGAGATAAATCCATAGGTCACTCATGTGGAAAGGAATTAAAATGCTACAGGCAGATCTGTACTTACCAGTCTTATATACTACTCCTCCTCTCGTTTCTGTGAGCCACATGGCCGAGCAGCTTGATTTATATAGGGTAGTGGAGTTAACTAATCATATTGTGATTTTTTTTTTTTTATCATCTGCGTATTGTTTTCAGTCTGCACTATTACAATGTAAGCCAATATTCTGGTGCTAGCAGAAGTTATGCTGGTGGAGCTTAAAGGGGTTTTCCAGGATTTTGTAGTTCAGGCCTGGAGAGGCGTGCTTGGGCTGTGATGGAGGGCGGGCTGGGCACTGGAGGGGGGTGTTCCTGGGTTGCCCTAGAAAGATGTTAACACCCCTCTGGGCACCTTAGTGACAAATTTTCATATTACAAAAATCGCAATTAAGCGAAAGTGAAAGCCAGAAAACAAGAATCATGGGTACATGGCAATAGTTTTACTTTGATATTGATAATCCATGTGACAGATTTCCTTTAACTGTTTTTCTAGCTGTGTGACTGGTACTTTCCCTTTGTGCCAGTCATCTAATTACCCTTATCTCTAAACTACTAAGAGCTCATAAACACTTATTTAAGCTACATTCTTATCAGTAAGCTAAGGATTGAGCTTTGATGAATGTTTATAGTGTCAGAGAGCAGAGATAAGGAGCCCGTCAGTTCCTCGTCTGACAGAAAAGACAGAAAATCCACAGGCAGTTAGTAGAGCATTTCAGCGCTGTACAGAAAAAAGGATTCCATATTGTTAATAAAGACCAATTGAAAAAATAAGTATAATGCAATAATAAAAAAGAAATTGTCCCCAAAGGTGTACATAGCCTCTAAGTTCTGAAGAACCCTTTTAATGTAATGAGAGAGATGTATTCGATGTGATACGTCATTGTTTCACCACATCGCTCATTTATAGTACCATTGTAATTTGATTTGGCTTGGGTTTTCAGGTGCCTCAAGCATAAAGATCAATTTGCAATTGCAACCCTGCGCCCCCGTATTGCCATTATTTTCCCAGGTAGCATTGCCTGTACGAGGCTATTATTTATGATGTTGCATTCCAGCAGGTTAAAAGCATATTCATTCCCTAGAAAAACGGAAATTGGATCACAATTTAGGCATACTAATAAGTGGTGACGGGTTGTCAGTAACTCATTTTATGGGTTTTGAAGTGATTGGGTAGTGGAAGAGAATGTGAATTCCAATCCTTGGCTTCACTGCACTCGCTTGTAAAATGGAACAGTTCTGAAAAATTAATAGTAGGGAATCGCCATTTATGCATTTGCTTTTAAATTTTATTTTTTAAACATGAGCGTATGTAAAGGGCAATCATACTGTATATTGTTCCAGTCTGCTTTGAGCAGTGCACCCTCTACTGATGGCACCTGTTCTTTGTTACCACCTTATTTGAAATATGGGCTGTGGTATTATTTCATCCATTGACTGTGTCTATCTCATCTGAACCTCCTCCAGCTACAAGACCCTGGTGACTGAGCATGAAGCTTTGATGCAGAAGTACTTACATTTACTGCAGATTGTGGAAACTGAGAAGAAGGTTGCGAAACAATTGAGACAACAGATAGAAGACGGAGAGGTGGAGGTTGAACGCCTCAAATCCGAGGTGGGGACATTCTTCTAATCAGCTTTCCTTCTAAGTTCCTCTTCTAGTGATAATCGAGATTAGTATTTAGAGGGGTTCTACCAGAATGTGATTGTCCATCCAACAGGTATTCTTTAGTGACGGAGGGTGGTAGGGGCACCCTGTTAGACCCCATTCTTGGACACCAAGAGAGCTTATTCCAACCCCTGGCACTCTAGTATAGCATGCTTTGGACCATGCAAGGATTCCACATGAATCTGCAAGCCTCCTTATAATATTGGAGGTACAGTATGGGTACTTCTCAAAGTGGGAACTGTACCATAAACTGTCCGTAGTGAAAGATTTACAGGGCAACCTTTAGAATCTGCTATTTCTTTTGCTGCAAATTTGCCGCTGACCGGTGTCCGCATGTTATAGCTTTAAAACAGAATATATTCTGCTGTTGATTTCTGAAGGACAAGAACAGGAGTAAAATGGTACAAGCAAATATATATATTATAAAGGCTCATTCACATCACATGGGTTAAAAAAAAAAAAAAAAAAAAACTTTTTCTTGGCCATTTTGCATCCTTGTGTGCATCCATATCCTGGCCGTTTTTAATGTCCGTTTGTCATTCGTTTTGCATCTATTTTTAACAGCCATGAATTTCATAGGAAATAACTATGAGATGGTGGGGGGGGGTCCAGCGGTAGGACCCCAATGGATCATAAGAATGGAGTCCCCCTAAAATGAATAAAGTCGCGTGGTCAGCCACTTCACTCATTTCTGTGGGAGTTCGCAGAGGTAGCCAAGCTCTTGCCTTTATTCACGAGCCGTTAAAAGAACCGCTGTGTGAATAGCACCATAGACTGCCATGATTCTGAGAATTGCCATGTAACGGCGGTTTATCACTGTCATGTGAATGTAGCCTTACCCTAAAAAAAACGCATACTTAGGGGTTGTCCCACGAAAAATATTGTACAGTTTTCAAACCAGCACCTGGGTTAGAATACTATTGTAATTGCATGTAATTAAAAATTTAGCATAGCCACTGAGTTATTCAATAAAATGTATTTGTATAGCGCCTCCTGCTGTTTGTTTTATCTTCTTATTTCTTTGACCTACTCACTGAGAAGGCCGCGCATGCTCAGTTTCATCCTTCAACTGCTCCTGAGCTGTGATAGGGAGAGCTGAGACACGCCCCCTTAGCTGCAGCAGAAAAGACACGCCCCCTGAGCTGCCAGCTTGATATAAATCTAGCAGAGCAATGAATGTGGAGATCTCTGGATCCATGTGCGGTACAGGGCTGGTTCTAGCTTTGTTGGAAAGAGGTTGTCATGTACTACATGATGTCTGATTTTCATTTTTTACATTAATCATGGGATAACCCTTTTAATAACAGTCAGTTTGCAAACTGTACTGACACCAAGGGTAAGTGTGCGTGCAGTCTACCCTTACAGACCCCAGACATGTGCAGCTTGCCAGTAGCTGCGTGCACGATCCATGTGCGGTGAAGACTCTATTGTGTGTACTGTTAATGCGCTGTGCGCGGCGCACTTTTCATGTAGTGCTCCCTTTTGTGTGGAGATAAATAGGAGGAGGACGTGGTGTCATTGGGATGTGATGCCTGTGACACAGCTGCTGACACTTTGATGTGTTAATGAGAATTATTTGATATTAAAAGCCGAAAAGATGAATATTTATGAATGTAAATTTTTTTGCCTTTCATAAGCAATTGCTGATCGTTAACCTCTTGGATACTGGGGCAGTACGCTAGAGTTTTCAGCCAACAACTCCTCTGTCAGATCCAGATTTTCAGTTGCGGAAACTCCAGCACTTCTATATGAAATGAAAGTAGTCAAAAACCAGAATATCCTCTCGATATAAATGCTGGCTGCTAGCCCGTCCCCGCCAACCCCACGCCCACTTTTTTAGACCTGGCGTGAGCGGGGCAAAGTCGCAGATAACGGCGCAACTAATCGCAATCTGCACACGCGTATTTCAGAATAGTAAATGACCCGCTCTGTCTTTTTCGGAAAGCACGCGGATTATATGTGTGGTTTCTGCATCCATATCTCCATTTGCGTATGCATGCAAAATGCAGACCACAGACCCATCGAAGCAAAAAAAAATGCAGATGGTACATGGACTGCAACCATATTTTGAGGATCCGTAATTTGCGGACCGCCAAACGCATACTGTAGTGTGCGTGAAGCCTAAATTAATTTTTGGTATCTCCCACTTGATTTTAATGAAGGAGGGGGGATTTGCTTCAATCCAGTGATTAGTGTATGCTGCTGTATCTATTTTGAAAACCTAGAATTCATGCAAATCCATCATTTACCAGTTAAAAACCTGTTTTTATCGCCAATATTGTAAAGAATAAGACCCGTCACCTCTCCTGACATGGCCACTAGAGTAAACAATTCTGCAGAATCTTTTCTTAGAACTTTCCATGATACTATTCCTCTGTTATGCCTCCTACAAATGTATGGATTCATTTACCTTTCCTCTTGTTAGTAAGGTGTGTCAGACTGGGTAGGGGCATGCCCTTTTCACAAGAGAATGGTACCACCCTGTTGTCAGTTTAGTATTGTATTTCCAGGAGGAATAACAGAGAAATTGAGTTAAAAAAAAAGCGTATTAAAAGTATTATTTCATGGGGAATGCAAGTATTTGACAACATTGACCTGTCAGTAGAGGTGACAGGTCCCCTTTAAAGGATATTTGTAATCTTGTTACCCTGTTAACCTTTGTAACTAGTGGAAATATCAGTTGATAGGTAACATTTCTACGTGGAATATTTGAGTGTTTTTACTGTGTTTCTTCCAGATTGCTTCATTACTGAAGGACAATGAGCGGATTCAGTCCACTCCAAGCTCTGCATCAACTGAGGACACTGACATCAAGAAAATAAAGAAGGTAAACTATGCCACATTCCCGTACAGATCGTGGACTGTTCCAGTAGTGGAGCATTTTATACTGTTAATTATATGCGGTCTGTAGGTGCAGAGCTTCTTACGTGGTTGGCTGTGTCGGCGGAAGTGGAAGAGCATTATCCAGGATTACTCCAGATCTCCGCACGCAGACAGCATGCGCAAGAGGAACCAGGTGGTGTTTAGTATGCTGGAGGCAGAGGCCGAGTATGTGCAGCAACTGCATATCCTGGTCAACAACTTCCTGCGTCCTCTGCGGATGGCGGCCAGTTCAAAGAAGCCTCCAATCACCCATGATGATGTCAGCAGCATCTTTCTCAACAGGTAGACATCTTGTGTCTCTAATGTGTACAGCATTTTATCGAGTACCATGATATGTTTGCGCTGGTTTTATCTATAACGTGTGACTTCTGCTTTTTATATTAAGGTTATGTTCACACATCTGAAAAATCGTGTATTTTCTGCAGAATCCACAGCAAAAATATGAAGCTGGATTTCTGCTGTGCTCCAGCAGAGGGAAAAGTAGCTACCTGGAGGGGGGAGGGCTGCTTTAGATGCTGCTGCCTCCTGAATGGAGGTCTGCAACTGGTCTTGTTTGAAATCAGACATTCCAGGCTTTCAGACAATATGATAATGACAGCAATATGTTAAGGACAGTGGAAGATATCGCTGATAGAAATCAGGATGCTGTGAATGCCACTGAAAGTGAAAGTAAAAACAGTCGATTATTCCCGCCTTGATTTCTAACATTGATTTTTTCCTCTGTTGCTTGGACATTAGCTGTCATTTGGTCTTGTATGAAAGCTGGACTGTCAGCTTTCAAACAAGACCAGTTGCATGTTTCTAGCTGCTACCAATCAGGAGATAGCAGCATCTAAAGTAGCCCTCCCCCCTCCAGTTAGCTACTTTTTACATTGCTCGAGCCGGACTTAGGCAAAATAGATAGGTGTTTAGATAGGTGTTAAATGTCTTGTGTGAGACATTGGTGGCATATCACTAGGATATGCCACCAATGTCAGATAGGTACGAGTCCCACCTCTCTCCAGAACGGGGCCACCGAAGTGAGCGGAGAGCAGTTGGAAGTGTACGGCCATCCTTCATTCATTTCTATAGGACTGCCGAAAATAGCTGGGTGCTGTCTCAGCTCACTCGGCAATTTTCAGAACTCCCATAGAAATAAATGGTGAGCAGGCTGCGCAAGCGTGGTGAGCTCTGCTTCACTTTCGGGGGCCCGTTCTGGAGATAGGTGCGGGTCCCACACCTACAGTATCAGACAGTGGTGGTATGGCCTAGCGATATGCCACCAATGTCTCAGATAAGACAGTCCGTTTAACGTGATTTTGAGATCCACATGGGGAAAAGATCCATGGTTATTTGAACAAAGGGAGACAGACTGATGCGGTTTTCCTGTAGATTTTGGCACAGAATCTAACATGTGAACGTTCCCTATTGATATTTCTTTGTTTTTACTTTTGCAGTGAAACCATCATGTTTTTGCACCAGATCTTTTATCAGGGTCTGAAGGCAAGAATCTCCAGCTGGCCCACACTGGTGCTGGGTGAGATTTGGTTTTGGGTTCTGGTACCATCATCCGGGGAATTTCCAGTCTTATTAATTTCAGTTTTTTTCCCTCATCTTCTGTTTGTCTCCTTCCTCAGCGGATCTATTTGACATTCTTTTGCCAATGCTAAACATTTACCAAGAATTTGTGCGGAACCATCAGTACAGCCTGCAGATCCTGGCTCACTGCAAGCAGAACCGAGACTTTGACAAACTACTGAAACAATATGAGGCCAAGCCAGACTGTGAGGAGCGGACTCTGGAAACCTTTCTCACCTACCCAATGTTTCAGGTCTCTATCAGTAAAAAAAACAACTGCTATCCAATTTTATATTCAATTAGGTATATTAAATGGGTTCCCTGGCAACAAAGATGCCTGGGCGCTGGGTGCCCTTCATCATTTACACGGGCACAGCAACCCTTCCATACAGATGGCTGTACGTTGCTTGCCTACAAGCTGCAATACCAGCATGTGGTACAAAACCTACTCTACAGTCACTTTGCACCAGGTCTGGTCTGAATGTCGCTGATTGGGATGAGGGATGATCTGCCTTGGTGACATGCTGGTACAGTCCACTAAATGTGGAGACGTTTAAAAAAAAAAAAGAAAAGTGTGGAAGATCATTTTAAACACTTTTGGGGTCATTTATCAAACTGTTGCCCATAGCAACCAATCAGATTCCACCTTTCATTTTTGACAGCTGCTTTGGAAAATGAAAGGAATAATCTGATTGGTTGCTAAGTCAGGTTATGTGATTGTGTAGCAGTGTGGCGCATATTGAGCATCACTGTTGTCCACAAATAACATTGCATTCCCTGACACACAAAGGGGTAGCTTTCTAAAAAAGTGGTGTATAGGAAAAGTGGCTTAGTTGCCCACAGCAACCAATTAGAGTCCACCTTTCATTTTTCAGAGCTCCCAGATAGAATCTGATTGGTTGCTGTGGGCAACTAAGCCAGTTTTCCTTTACACCAGTTTTGATAAATCGCCACCATAGTGAACATTTATATTACAGTTACAAAAGATAATTTTGTGTATTTTAGCTTGAAAGGGAACTGAAATGTTGGACAAAATTAGCTTAGTCTTCTACCCTGATATTATGCAGTAGCTTTACAGTGATTTACAGATGACAGAATGTCATTTCAGTAGATTTGTACCTATGACACTGGCTGACCTGTTACATGTGCACTTGGCAGCTGAAGACATCTGTGTTGGTCCCATGTTCACATGTGTCCTCATTACTGAGAAAATTCAGTTTTATTATATGCGAATGAGCCTCTTGGAGCAACAGGAGTGTTACCGTTACTCCTAGAGGCTCAGCTCTGTCTGCAACTGCTGTACCCTCTGCAATTTAACAGGGCCAGGCAGTGTGAACATCATCACACCCGGTCTTGTCAACCAAAGTGCCTCTAGGAGTAATGACAACGCCCCTGTTGCTCCTAGAGGCTCATTTTGTATATAATAAAACATCATTTTTCTCAGCAATGCGGGCACATACGAGTATGGGACCAACACAGATGTCTTCAGCTGCCAAATGTACATGTAACAGGTCAGAACAAGTCAGCCAGTTTCATAGTTACAAATTTGCTGACAGAGGCCCTTCAAATTTGGGACCCAATGTTAATGTTCTGATAGTTTGTTGCTTATGTTTCTTCGGCAGCTTGTATATGATTTATTAGTTGTAAATTGAGAGATGATAGATGGCTGTTGCACAACTGACATCTAGTGACCAAATGAGAAAATTACATCTAATGGTGTTCAAAGTGCTGTTTCCTCTGCCCCTTTGCATACTTACCGTATATTCCTTTTAAACATTAGGGAGTAACAGTAGATCTTTATCATATCTATATCTAAAAAAACAGACATGGATGTGTCACCAGCATCACTGAGCTTAAGACCAAGCATATTTTGGTGATTGCTTGAACCATCAGACTCATTAATGAGTAATTACGGTGACTAATTTTGTTTTTCATTAGAGTTTCCCTTTAATCTGAATAGAAGAAGTAGATAATATGGGAACATAGTAATTGGCTGCTTATTTTCTTTACTGCAGATCCCACGTTACATCCTCACATTACATGAATTACTGGCCCATACGCCACATGAGCACGTGGAGCGCAACAGTCTGGAGTACGCCAAATCCAAACTGGAAGAGCTGTCAAGGTGTGGCCGCCACTTTATTCTATAGTGTGATGGAGATCAGATGATAAAATAAACTGCACAGTACAGATATGTATGCTTCTCCTCCCCCCAGGATAATGCACGATGAAGTCAGTGAAACCGAAAATATCCGGAAGAATTTGGCCATTGAGAGGATGATTGTTGAGGGCTGTGAAATATTGCTGGATACCAGTCAGACCTTTGTACGTCAAGGTATGATATGTGGTTTACTGAATCGCCAACAAAAGGTATCACCGCCTAACAATGCAGTCAGTGGAACGTTCACTAAGAGATCACCTCATGTCAGTATACATAAAACGTAACTTTTAGAGGACAAAAAAGTTAAAACCATGAAATAGACATGTTTTAAACTTTTTTGTCCACCAAAAGTTATGTTTTCTGTATTCACCTGAGGGGTTCTGAGTGACTGACCATGAACCTTGGATCACTGCTATGTAGAATATTGGGGTTTTGTTTTATTACTATGTCAAGGCTGAATAACTTTCACTAATATGCATCCACGTGGGAAAATATTTTCTCAATGCTGGATTAAGCTAAATCCAGCAAAAAAAAAATCCCCTGTGGTAACGTCAATATAGATGTATTGTGTGCTGCCTAACAAAACAGAGGTCTTGTGTTATTACTGTGGAGCCTTTTGAAGGCCCTTTAAACCTGCTATGATCTGTAGGTACATTCAAAATATTAATTAAAGTGTAACTGACCTTTTGAACATATTCATTTAAAGGGGTTTTCCAGGATTTTACGACTGATGACCTATCCTAAGGATAGAAAAAAGGTTGAAACAGCACCTGTTTTCGTGGCTGACCGTGGTATCCTGGATGCACGTCCCTTGCTGGAGTTCAGTCCTTCAGCTCCAAAATAGACAACATAAAAAAGTAGAGACAGCATCCCAAATCTTGCGGTGAAATCAGTGACCTTTTATTCCATCAAGACACCCAAACCTTGCTACATTTCGACTGCACCTTAGTCTTTATCAAGCATTTTTTTTAACTTTTTTTTCTATCTTCAGGATAGGTCATCAATATCTGATCGTGGGGGTCCAACACCCGGGACCACCGCCAATCAGCTGTTTGAGAAGGTACCAGCGTCCAGTGAGCGCCGCTACCTTCTCTCAGCTTACCAAACACAGAGCTGTACATTCTACAGTGGCCATGCTTGGTATCGTGGCCAGCCTCATTCACTTGAATGGGGCTGAGCTGCTCCTAGGCCACGTGACCGTTGACGTCACTGGCCTAGGAAAAGCTAAGAGAAGGCCGTGGCGCTCATGGAAGTGCCCATGCCTTTTCAAACAGCTGATCGGCGGAGGTCCCGGGTGTCGGACCTCCACTGATCAGATATTGATGCCCTATCCTCAGAGCCGGCGTTTGCCATTGTAAGTAAATCAGGAAAAAATAAAGTATATTACAAAAATTAATTGTATGCCACTTGGAATAGTTTTTAATAAACTTGTTCAAAAAGCTAGGTGCACTGTAACTTTTTTAAGGCATTGTCTAGCTTAAAGGGGTTGTATCATCTCATATTGCTAAGATATGCCCCCATTGTCTGATAGAGATGGCATCCACACCTATCTCTTAAACGGAGCCTTGAAAGTCACGGAGGGCGCACTGCGCTTGTGTGGCCACCGCTCCCATTCATTTCTATGGAGCCGATGGAAATAGCCGAGCCAGCACATGGCTATTTTTGGTGGCCCCATAGAAATGAATGGAGGGCGGCCGCGCAAGCACATTCAGATTTTTAAAAGCAAGTGCGACATGACGTTTTGAGCAATACAAGTTATACCCTTTGTCAAGCTTGTATGTAGCTCGGTATATGATGGTGCAGCCACATACCTGGAAGATGCTTTCCTGTGTGATGGTGCCACCTGCTGGTTGCACTTAATATGTCTTCTTTAAAACAGATGGGTTCTCAGCAGAATAGTGCAGGGCAGCTGGGGCACCACTGGTCTAAGCACAACAAATCATTAAAAAATATATTTCTGGTCAGTTGCCTTCCAGTTATAATTAAACCATATTTTATTTCATGCATTCTGTGCCTAATAATCAATTTTTCTAGTAAAAACTGTGAGTTATTAACTTGGAAATGATCGGTCCCCTTAAAATTGTAGGTTGCCTGATTCAAGTGCCAATGTCAGAGAAAAGTAGGATGACACGAGGGCGGCTTGGGTCCCTGTCTCTGAAGAAGGAAGGAGAGCGTCAGTGTTTCTTATTCTCCAAACATCTTCTGATCTGTACACGGAGCTCTGGAGGGAAGCTGCACCTCACAAAGGTGAGCCCACACCATAACTATTACTATAATGATCTGCTATTCTAACGATGGAGTTCCCGTCTCTCAGATGCAAAGCAGAGGTTTCCTGTAAGACACCAATTACAGGTCTGGAGTAACAAATGTTTAGACGACAGTCTTCCCAGAGCTGCATTCACAATTCTGCCCTGTTTTTGAGCTAACCACTTATAGTGACCTTTTGCTGGTTTTGTGAAATTATATTTTTTTTCAATAGCAGCCATCAGAAATCTGAATATAGTTACATGACAAAATTAGATTGGTGCAAGTGGCATAAAAAATGAGTGTTATTGCGTTTTAAATCAGGTTTTATTTGGATGTAAACTGGTATTTAATGCTGGAACTATACTTTATTTTACCAGTGATTTCTTATTGTCCCAGTCATTGCTTTGTGTCCACTGATTGCATGGTGTCTCATCGCTTGCATGGTGTCTCATCGCTTGCATGGTGTCTCATCGCTTGCATGGTGTCTCATCGATTGCATGGTGTCTCATCGATTGCTGGGTGTCTCATTGATTGCATGGTGTCTCATAGATTGCATGGTGTCTCATCGATTGCATGGTGTCTCATAGATTGCATGGTGTCTCATCGATTGCATGGTGTCTCATCGATTGCATGGTGTCTCATCGATTGCATGGTGTCTCATCGATTGCATGGTGTCTCATTGATTGCATGGTGTCCCATCGCTTGCCTGGTGTCTCATTGATTGCTGGGTGTCTCATTGATTGCTGGGTGTCTCATTGATTGCTGGGTGTCTCATTGATTGCTGGGTGTCTCATTGATTGCTGGGTGTCTCATAGATTGCTGGGTGTCTCATTGATTGCATGGTGTCCGAATGATTGTATAATGTCTGAATGATGTATAATTGATTGTTGGGTGTCTCACTGATTGTATGGTGTCTCATTGATTGTCTGGTGTCTCACTGATTGTATGGTGTACCAGTGATTGCTTGGTGTCTCATTTATTACATGGTGCCTCATTGTTTGCTGGGTGTCTCACTGATTGCATGGTGTCTCATTTATGACATGGTGTCTCATTGATTGCATGGTGTCTCACTGATTGCATGGTGTCTCATTGATTACATGGTGTCTCATTGATTACATGGTGTCTCATTGATTGCATGGTGTCTCATTGTTTGCTGGGTGTCTCACTGATTGCCGGGGTCTCACTGATTGCATGGTGTCTCACTGATTGCTGGGGGTCTCATTGATTGTTGGGTGTCTCACTGATTGCTGGGTGTCTCACTGATTGCATGGTGTCTCACTGATTGCTGGGTGTCTCACTGATTGCATGGTGTCTCACTGATTGCTGGGGGTCTCATTGATTGTTGGGTGTCTCACTAATTGCCGGGGGTCTCACTGATTGCATTGCATGGTGTCTCACTGATTGCATGGTGTCTCACTGATTGCTGGGGGTCTCATTGATTGTTGGGTGTCTCACTGATTGCTGGGGGTCTCATTGATTGCTGGGGGTCTCATTGATTGCATGGTGTCTCACTGATTGCTGGGGGTCTCAATGATTGCATGGTGTCCCAGTGACTGTTTGGTGTCTTCTGTGAAATAAATAAAAAATTCCCCACACTATTCTTATAGATGGCAATATGTCTGGTTAATATTATTTATATAGTGTTGTGCCCATACAATCCTGAACAGAGTGCATGTAATATGTTCAAGCAGAAGTGGCAGAGGTGATGAAGGACATATTCTGGCCTCATGAAGCAGTGTAGATGTCACTGGAGTCACAGTTCTGGGACACATCTCTAGTATATACAGTCACACTCTAATGCTATCACTACTATAGTTTTACATTGATTAAAAGATTTAACCTTGTTATTTCAGCGTCTAGCCAACTGGCCGACCTCTGTGGCACAATGCCTGTGGTTCCCAGGAGGTGTCTCTGGCTGTGTTTGGTTTGTCAGTGTGGAGCTCTAGTACAGTATATCTCTGTTATGTCTGGTTGTCGAGTACTGAACATATCTGCTGACCCTTTCCTAATCCCAGAACTGTGTCTGATTACTGTCCCTCTCTGCTTTTCTTGCAGAACGGGGTGATATCATTGATGGATTGCACATTACTAGAAGATCAAGATGATGATGACAGTTAGTACAGCAAATGCAAACACAAAATAACTTTTTTTTTTTATTAATTTGCTAATTCACCCCCATGACACCCAGTTTATTTAGCATTAAACCAAAAAGATGGCGTCCTTTATATCATCTTTTTACTGTGCTCTATGGCATTGCATGCAGGCTCCATGCATACTTACCATGTTGTCCACTGTCTCCTGTTGCAGACAGACCTCCCACACAAGATGGGGATCACTTGGACTTTAAGATCTCAGTGGAACCCAAAGATTCTGCACCATTTGTTGTCATTCTGCTGGCATCTTCCAGGCAGGAGAAAGCAGCATGGACCAGTGACATCAGCCAGGTCACCACTGTGTCATCACTGTGTCATCTCCTTGCCACCATAACTGACATGATGTCTTTAACATCTTCATGGTATCATCACCACTACCATATTTTTACTCTTCCCATTACTACTGATCATTTTATCCAGTCTTGTGGCCCCTGGTTCTGTGTTCATGTTTCTTCACCTTCCAAGCAGTCTCAGAATGGCTCAGAACGAGGTATTCTCCTCTGGTAGCTCCTTTATTTTATCTGTACGTTACATGATACACAGTCGTATGTGCCCTTTACACTGCCTGATATTCGGGCAGTTTATCGCTAATGAGAATCCGTAAAAACATAATCTGCCGGTGTAAAGACACCACAAGTGAAACGTTCGTTCATTGGGTAATATAACCGTTTGTGTGGTCACTAGAGATGAGCAAACGTGCTCGTAACGAGCACCGTACCGCTCGTCTCCCCTGCGCTCGCATGGGCGCAGGCAGCCGCTTCCGTCCTCCTCACCCGACGGAAGCGGCTGCCCGCGCCCATGCGAGCGCAGGGGAGCCGAGCGGTACAGTGCTCGTTACGAGCACGTTCGCTCATCTCTAGTGGTCACCAAAATGATCATTTACCGGCAGCAGATCGTGCCATCTAAACAGCCTCTGCTACCGGCAAACAATCATTCTGTATTAGGGAATGAGCAATGGCATTAGCGATTGCTCCTCCCCATACTGTGGAGGAGATCGCTGCATGTACTGACGAGTAGATGATTGTCGGGAAGGAACGCTTCCTTTCCAACAATCACTTGCTACATTGGGCCAAGTAAATGCGGCATTAGTCTTGTATAATAGTTTATGATTTTAAACCATATACTCAGCAGGTATTTTGCTGAGTGTTTCCTGTGCTTTCTAGATGCATCTATCTAATATAAACTCCAACACAGTTTTTATAGAAATCAATGGGCAGTCTGTCAAATGCACACACGTGTTGGGTCCTGACTATGTTTGTATCTTATAGAGAAGGGTCCCGAACCGAGGATACGCCTATCAATTCTCATCCCTAATAAATAGTTGCTGACGGGGCACTGGGACCAGCCAGCTCCACCCCATGCCCTTCCCTTATGCCTGCATAACTCCTACCACTGCCCATCTTGGGTGAAAGTTGCACAAACCTTACCCCTTTTTTGGACAGTCCGCTTCTGTGTTGTAACTGTTGGCAACTATGGTAGTAGTGTGCTTGAAAATGGGTTTTCTAAGGCAGAAAACAACTTAAAAGAAGGTTTAATAGTACAGATATAAAATAATATGTCATACCATTGTAAACCCCAGGTGGCTGAGTTGTCCAGTTAGTGACCGTCCGGTTTTGGGTTTTCTGCATTTGTCTGTGATTACACCGGTCTCTCCTTCTCTGTTCTCCATTATCCCCTTCCATGTTGTTCCATTCTGTATCAGTCACTCTCTACCTAAAGCTGACCATGAGTCTGCTCTCTAGTGTGTGGATAACATTCGCTGTAATGGACTGATGATGAATGCCTTTGAGGAGAATTCCAAGGTCACTGTTCCCCAGATGATCAAGTAAGTGGATAACGAAGAAGGCTATAATCCTTAATTGTAGAAAACAATATGCTTTTGTGAAGCTCACAACGATATGTGAGAATAAAAATCACAGTATGTAGCATTCATTTGTTACTCTTATGTTAAAGGAATGGCGCAGTGTTAACCCCCTAACTGTTTTGCAGGAGTCCAACTCCAGCAGTGGGAAAAGTAGCTAACTGGAGAGGGGAGGGCTACTTTAGATTTTGCTACGTCCTGAATGGTAGCAGCTAGAAACATGCAACTGATCTTGTTGGAAAGCAGACATTCCAAGCTTGCAGACAATACTGAAATGACATCAATATGATCAGGACTATATCACTGAAAATCGGGATGCTGCGAATGCAGCTGAAAATGAAAGTAAAAACAGGTTTTACTCGCGATTATTCCCGACTTGATTTCTCACAGTGATTTCTCCTCTTGCTTGGACTTTAGCTGTCATTCTATCTTGTATGGAAGCCTGGACTGTCAGCTTTCAGACAAGACCAATTGCATGTTTCTAGTTGCTACCATTGAGGAGATATCACCATCTAATCTGGATCTGAGTGCTGAAGCCATTATCGCTAGGGGAATAGGCGAGCAGCCACACAATTCCTCTGCAGCTCCCACTGCTGGTGAAATGTAGTATTACATAGATTCCATTAAAATAAATGGATGACCTTGTAATACATGGTTAGGCTGAGTCCTCCAGAGTGGGAGCCTCTCTTTGCAGTGGTTCTTTGCTCTGATTCTATACAAAAATCCTGAGCATGAGACTCCTGTCCTATTACAATCATAAGATGAGACCGAGAACATGGAAGTGCGTTGTCAGGGTAGATGTACAATTGATTAGGATATTTTCTCGTATTTCATGTTTTCAATAAGTTTACAGTGAACCTTTCTGGAAATGTGTTCCCATAGGTCAGACAGCAGCCTGTACTGTGATGACATCGACATTCGATTCAGTAAAACAATGAACTCATGCAAGGTTCTTCAGATACGCTATGCTAGTGTTGAGCGCTTACTGGAGCGTCTCACAGACCTGCGCTTCTTAAGCATTGATTTCCTCAACACTTTCCTGCACTCTTACCGGGTCTTCACTACTGCAGATATTGTTCTGGACAAGCTTATAGCTATCTATAGGAAACCGGTCAGCGCCATTCCTGCCAGGTGGGTACCTGAAACTAAGACCAAAACCTATGCAACATGTTCAAAGAAAGTCCTCCACTGACACTCGGGAAATGGTTTCTAGCTTTTGTGTCTTGTTTCTGTATACCTTTGTGTGTAGACGTGAGGTGAGAAGAAGGAATCCTTTATTAAAGAATTCCACCTATAATCATCTCTTTACATGTCATAAATAGTAATAGTATTTTATTGTTTGTTAAAATGCTTTGAACCTGTCTGGAGAGGACCAGTTCTTCTGAAGGATCATATTACACATGTCAATACAAGTTTATGGAAAGGGGAGGGTGGGTGTGAGGTGCAGCATGAGTGAGATGGGACTCAAGGAGAGACACTAAAGAGACTACACCACTACATAGGAGGTTTATTTCTCAGCACAAGTGCTAAGTTCAGAACCATACAAGCCAGTACCTCTCTCCCGTGATCCGTCCTCTGTGATCTTGGGACTGCTTCTGAGTAAGAGAATGTTAAGAAGCCGAATCTCCTCTACTTTCTGTGTAGTGGATAGCAGCTAACCTCTATCCACCATCTCTGTGAGAACTGCAAAGTAGATATTCACCATGCACGGAGGAAAACTAATAAAATGTTAGATACAAATCATATAGTGGTCAGAAATAGTGTTATTGCTCATGTACACACACTGGATTGATTAATGCAGAGTTTGTTGAAGGTTAATGATGCTTTAAATGATTCTTTCTGAATTTGTACTGGCAATCAGACTGATCCGTGGATCAACATTGTACATTACATTTAATCTTTTTACTCTTTTATCCATTACCAAAACCCATGACAGCATGTTTCCATAACTTCACCTTTCAGACAGCAAAATACAGTAATACTTTTTTTTAATAAGACTGTGCTTCCTTTAAATGAAGGGTCTTTTTTCAGGTGGAATTCCCCTTTAAAGTTTAAGGCCCCATTCACACGACCGTACTAAGGGGTGGTCTCACTTCAGAGCGATAACATTTATTATGTAGAGGAAGTTTATACAAGCCACTTACTAATGTATTGTTATTATCCATATTGTTTCCTTTGCTGGCTGGATTCATTTTTCCGTCACAATATACACTGCTCCTTTCCATGGTTACGACCACCCTGCAATCCATCAGTGGTGGTCGTGCTTGCACACCATAGGAAAAAGCACCAGCTGATACGCGGTGCCACTGTCCCAGCCACCCGAAAGGCTGTCATTTTTTGGATTCAATACACAAACCTGATATCACAATCAGCATTGTCAAACTGCTTATATTCATAGCTCCCAGGGCATGCAAATGGGATATCATGTATAAAGAGTATCATATGTGTACAGTTCTAAAGAGAGACAGAGCTTGAGTATGGTAATAGCATACAAGACACAGAGAGATGGCAGAGCTGCAGTCCGGCTAAGAATATTAAGTAAACCAAGAGCCTTCTCTAAAAAGAAAACTAAACCCATCTGCAGACAGTTTTTGGGATTCTGGCCCCTCATCAGTACAGAGCAGGGTGCTTGGTTGGCTAGGATAGGGAACATTGATCTAGGCCTTGGCGGTTACTGTTTCTTGTGCAGAGCACCACAACATAGGGGAGGTCTCTTTGTAGACCATGCAGTGCTCCCTACATAAAAGGATATACAGAAAGCTGTCTGTGTACCAATAAAAATGATAGATCGTCCCACAAAAAACAGCCAACACACAACTCCATCTGTTAAAAGACTGTGGCTTTTAGAATAAGGTGACACAATAAATTATTTTTAAGTGATTTATTTTTTTTTTACAAAGGTAAGAAAGCGTAAAAGAAATTTCAAATTACAATTTCAAATTTGATACCATTGTAATTGTATAGTTCAGCCGAGTAAAGTCAATCATACCACGTGGGGAAAAGAAATAATTCCAACATGTCAGGATTTTTTTTTTTCATTCTGCTGAAGTAAAATAAAAAATGCTGAAAATAATTATTTACCCCAAAATGGTACCAATAAAAACTACAGCTTGTCCCAGAAAAAATAAGCGATGGCAACACAAAAGCAAATGATTTTCTATTTCTTTTATTTCTTCATTTATTTATTGTGCAACAGCACTAAAACATAAAAATAGATATAATCTATGTCTTGACGTAATCCTACTGACCCACAGAATAAAGCTGACATTATTTATGCCACACAGTGAACACCCCAATATTTATAATACAAAAAAACAATGCCACACTTGCTGTTTTTTTCCTTTCCCTCCCCAGAGTTAATAAAAGTAAATCGATAAGTAATGCAGTATGGACCCCAAAATGGTATCATTGAAAAATACAACATATCCTGCAAAAACCAAGGGGGTAATTTATCAATCTGAAATAAGTCTAAATTAGGTGTATTTTAGGCGCAGATTGCTGTACAATAGTTAGTTGCGCCCAGGGGTGTAGCTAACGGCTTATGGGCCCGGGTGCAAGAGTTCAGCTTGGGCCCCCCTTCCCTCAGTGCTTTGTGTGTCTTCTTATGCAGCACAAGGGTCTTTGGGCCCCCTCAGGCTCCTGGGCCCGGTAGCGACTGCTACCTCTGCACCCCCTATAGCTACGCCCCTGGTTGCGCCGCAATCTGTGACTTCTCCCCACTCACGCCAGGTCTAAAAAAGTAAGAGTGGCGCGGGTGGGGAAGTGCCGGCAGGCCCATTTCATTTACCATTTTCTACGCCTGTTTTAGGCATAGAAAATGGTCCAAATGTAAGACAGCAAGAAAGCAGACTTACATTTAGAACTGGTGGAGGATCCGCCAAAGTTATGTAGGGGGTGGCGCTTCTTCATAACCCCAGCAGACCCACTGCCAGGTATAGGGGATATTAAGACCTGCACCTAAAATGCTGGTCTTAATAAATGTTCCCCCACGTCCTCATAAAGCCACTTCGGCCACCTTGATGGAAAAATAAAAACATTATACAGTAGCTCTTGGAATGTGACCAGGGGCGTAGCTAGACGTGACCAGGCCCCACAGCAAATTTTTGCACGCCCCCCCCCCCAACCGAAACACCTTCCCCCCCTTGCACTTCGAAACTCTATCCTCCCATGCAAACCCAAGCCAGGCCAGGGGCACAGACAGGGCCGGCCCTGGGGGGTGCAGACAAGGGCCAGGGGGGTGCAGACAAGGGCCAGGGGGGTGCAGACAAGGGCCTGGGGGGTGCAGACAAAGGCCTGGGGGGTGCAGACAAAGGCCTGGGGGTGCAGACAAGGGCCTGGGGGGTGCAGACAAGGGCCTGGGGGGTGCAGACAAGGGCCTGGGGGGTGCAGACAAGGGCCTGGGGGGTGCAGACAAGGGCCTGGGGGTGCAGACAAGGGCCAGAGGGGGCACAGACAAGGGCCAGGGAGGTTTATAGAGGGGCCAGGGAGGGAACAGGCCAAGGCCAGGGGCTGCACTGAAAGGGCCAGGGGGGCACAGGCAATGCGCAGATACCTTAAAAGCCAAGAAATGATGTGGGCTCGCTGCTGTGACGCTTCGATGCTGCTCCTCTTGTCTGCCGCGCTTCCTCTCTCCTGCCACACTCTCCAGTCAGGACAGGAACTTAGTAGGCGGGCTTAATTAGCATAGCGCGCTAGTGGACGTCGTCGTGCACTATGCTGGCAGAGACAGGGAGTAAGAAGGATCAAAGGGGGGGGGATTAGGGGGGTGGGGGTTTGTCAGCGGTCAGGGACTGAGGATGTGACTGCACTGTGTGTGAAGGGCCCGGCCTGAGATAATCCTGCTGTTTTCTGACACTTCTCCCGGGCCCCTTGTCAGCGCGGGCCCCGAAACAGCCGCTTCCCCGGTAGTTACGCCACTGAATGTGACGTTGGAAAAATGAAAAAAAAATTTGCTTTGATTTAAAGGTGAAAAATAGACTGTGAAGGAGTTAAAGGGGTTTTCCATGATTACAAAACCATGACTGCCATCTTCCAAAAACAAAAAAAAACTTGGCACACTTGTCCCTGGGTTGTGTCTGGTATTGCAGTTCAGCTGCAGTGAAGTGAATGTGACTGACCTCCAATGCCACATATAACAAGACAGTTGTGCTGCTGTTTTTGGAAGTAAGCAGCTATGTTTTTCTAATCCTTTAACTGTTTTTCGCAATCTGACTTAACCATATTCTTTTTATTTCTAGATATACCATTGTAAATTTGCTTCCTTTTTTTGCACGTTCCATTGGGTTTAGGCCATCACTATTTATTTCTTCATCTTCTGTTTGCATTTTCACATTTTTAGATCGTTAGAGCTACTGTTTGCAAGTAATCAGAATAATAAACTTCTGTATGGTGAGCCTCCAAAATCTCCTAGAGCTACTCGCAAGTTCTCATCCCCACCACCCCTCTCCATCACCAAGTCATCATCCCCAAGTCGTAGACGCAAATTGTCGCTTAATATTCCTATAATTACTGGTGGAAAAGCATTGGACCTGGCCGCCTTGAGCTGCTCTTCCAATGGATATTCAAGTGCCTGTCCTGCTCCTCCTCCATACAGCAAGACGAGCCTGGACATCAACAAACTCTATGTATCTGGAAGTTTCCCAAGCAAGGTGGGAGAAGGAGAAGAGCCACCCGCCGAGAGGGATGAAGAGCCAGCTGCACCACGCCAAAATAAAGGTTGTTGATTTTATTGCATATTCTATTGCTAAACTCTGAATTGAAGAAAAATAACCACACATTGGAGGGTTTTCTAGATAAAAATGCCAAAGCTTAAAGGGAACCTGTCATCTCCGAAACACCCCTGAACTAGAGTAAGCGTTGTATAGTGTAAGTGATGCTGAATCCGAATATGTAAGTTTTATCTTCATACTCACTTCCATTCAGACGCTGTGCTCCCACAAACCTGCAGTAAAATGCACTCACTGGACTCCAGTGCTCACTCACATAATGGAGAGGACTCAAAGAAGAGTCCTCTCAATGCATTTTACTGCAGGTTTGTGGGAGCACAGCGTCTGAATGGAAGGGAGTATGAAGATAAAACTTACATATTCGGATTCAGCATCACTTACACTATACACCGCTTACTCTAGTTCAGGGGGTGTTTCGGAGATGACAGGTTCCCTTTAAAGGACTGCATGATTCCAGAGGAAATCC
This sequence comes from Rhinella marina, assembly GCA_900303285.1. NCBI lineage: Eukaryota > Metazoa > Chordata > Amphibia > Anura > Bufonidae > Rhinella > Rhinella marina. Next base: position 177,687 of record ONZH01028492.1, read on the forward strand.
ACCCCACGACTGTTCACAGGCAGCATCCACTACTTTTTAACTTAATCTTTCCCGTTATGCGTCAGGGGTCATTCCAGAGTCACATTTTTAGACTTTATATTTAGGGACTGTATATTTGATGACAGGTTCCTTATAACTAATATTTTGGCTTCCTTCAGCCACCACTAGACAGAGATTTGGAATTTACTGCATAATTATTTTTACAGAGTTCAATACGTGAATGTATACAGTTGGCTCCTAAACTCCCTCTAGTGGTGACTGCAGGTAGCCAAACTTTTATCATTTAGTTATACATCTATGCACTGGATAAATGGGTATAAACCTGTACCTACACAATATCTGCTGGTATAGTAACTGTGAACGGTCAGGGTTGGAATAAATTCCAAGAGACAAACAGATAATGCACCTACACATTTTCTCCTGGCGCCCATTTTTTTGGGCTGTTTTTTTTCATTGATGTCTAAAATATTTTAGGTACACCAGGCTCATAAGCACCGACGTACTCCTTGTAAAAGGGTATTAGAAAAACAATACAATATTTTTTGCGCTATTTGTCCTATTAACCGTTTGCACCTTAATCTTTTATGTGTTTTCAATGTTTAGCCTTAAATATTGACGTTAATCTGTAAAATGAAATTATTTATGTTACCTTCTCATGCAGACTCTGAGGCTTGTCGAGCAGAATCAGACACTGAACAGACACAGAGTGATGAGGCAGAGACTGACACGTCTCCAACCCGCTCACCAACCACACCAATTTCTCAACGTGGCCGGAACTCTGCAGGTGAATATACCTGCATATATACACTCAGTTGCAGTATTTCTGTCATTGATCTCATTGTTTATGTATAACGTTTAATTGCTAACACAAAACTAGAGTAGGTAGGAGGTATACGTTCCACTCTATCAATTTGCCAAAAATATAAAAGGAAGGTTAAAATAGACCAAAATAATAAAGTCTTTATTAAGGAAAACAGGGTAAGAAATGGGGGTTTATAAAACCCTACGTTAATCCTAAAGCCCGTGCGGGTAAGAGGTGAGAGGATATAGATAACCCTCAGTACACCTCAAAAGACCAGGCTCGTGCTAGGATAGGTGAGGAGCGAGAAAAATGTGGTTGTGTTCACCACACACTCATAAACAGGTTTCCCTATACCTAGCATGGCTGTCCAGGACTAATGATGTAAAGTGGTGCACCAATTGTCATAGAGTGTAATCTCAAAAAAGTCCAAACCAGGCTATAATGTGCACCTGTCGACAACAGTATTGTAGTACACCTGAGCTGGTTTTGGCATATTTCTTTTTTTTTTTTTTTTTTTTGAAAAGCCAAATGCGTGTAGTACCTGCTTTGTATTACAGAATCCACATACACTCGCACACTGCCAGTCAGAAGTAGGAACCTAACTTCCTTTTAGTTCATACTAAAACTACCTATTAAGGTAGGCTACACTCAACCCTCCTAATTATGGCTCAACGCGTTTCCATGCGTTTGAAGAGAACATAGAAGTTGGTGTACTACTGCCTTGGTGTGGCAGCATAACCCATCAGCTTAAAGAAGAACTCCCGCTAAAAATTTTATTTTCTGACCTGTTAGGCTACTTTCACACTAGCGTTTTTAAATTCCGGTATTGAGTTCCGTCATAGGGGCTCAATACCGGAAAAAAACGCTTCAGTTTTGTCCCCATTCATTGTCAATGGGGACAAAACTGAACTGAAGACAACGGAATGCTCCTGAAAGCATTCCGTTCCGTCTTCAGACCGGAGAACAAACTGCAGCATGCTGCGGTTTTCTCTCCGGTCCAGGCATCCGCACCAAGCCGGATCCGGAATGACCCCCAATGCAAGTCAATGGGGACGGATCCGTTTGGTGTGACACACCAGTAATCCGGATCTGTCCTCCATTGACTTGCAATGGGGGGTCATTCCGGATCTGACTACATACATACAGACATACATACATACTCACACATACACACAAACACATACATACTTACATACTCCAGGCAGGGACGCCGGCAGGATGTCTTCACGTGCCTCCTGTGCGCAGCTATGGCGTTTCCCCACTGCGCCCAGCAGAGGGCGCTGTAGGGAATCGTCATCACTGCGCACAGGAGGCGCGTGAAGATGTGCTGCCGGCGTCCCTGGCTGGAGTATGTAAGTATGTATATGTTTGTGTGTATGTGTGAGTATGTATGTTCTCTGTGTCTTGTCCCAATGTCTGTGTCAACATGTGTGGGGCCGGACCGCTGCTCCGGCTCCACACATGTATCAGCGGCAGTACGGATCCGTCGGCACCCTTTAGGTGCCGGATCTGTGCTACCGCTAGTGTGAAAGAGGCCTTAGAAAGGTGCATGATATAATCTGTAGTGATATAATCAGAGGCTGAAATTGAGAGTTTCCACTTTCTTCTTATTGTAGCTGGGTCATGTGACCAACTCCCTGACCTCCAACTGACCCAGGACAGCAAGCCAGTCACTTCTCTATTCATTCCTATGAGACTGAAAGTGAGGCTCCCATAGGAATGCATAGAAAATTAGACTTCCTGTCCACACATAAGGTGTTGTGTGAGTTTGTGGGTCTAATTCCTAGTCACATGACACAGATAAGAAACTTCAGGATGATATAACTCAAAAATTCAGCTACTGGTAAGAAAATGACATTCACTACATATTACATCATGTACATTTCTAGCATGACATGGAATAAAAAATTTTGTGGGAGTTCTTCCTTAAGGGAGGCTTGTCTCAGTAACCGAGGAAGGGCAGTGCCGAGCGAGGCAGCAGTGTCACCTACGGGAAAGCGCTGGATCGCGCTAACATAGTATGGGAAAGCTTAGAGGCAGCTATATAATGCTGGAGAAACAACCTCAATAGAGGAAATGAGGATGGGTGAATGAGGAGGTATAAAGCTAAATATTTATTTATCATCTGCAATCAGGCTGGAAAGAGAATAGAAGGCTAGTCAAGTGTGTCAGATAGATGACCAGCCAGCACAAAATACAGTGTATGCACACTAATAACAGGGATAAATATAGTGCGTCAAATATCAATGGAAAAAAACCCACAAAACTGGTGACCTATGGTACAGTGAGAGAAGCCCCGATGAGACACATGGGGTTAACTGGTATCCCCCAATAAATGATAACAGGGCTATATGAAGGGAGCAAATGATAAGGTGTCATTGAGGCCAGTGGGTTTGACAGTGTTAAGTCTAAAAATCCACTGGGCTTCTTTTTGCAAAAGCATAGTGTCCACGTTGCTCTATCTCTTAAAGTAGATGTGCGGCCTGCTCAGTGAATAGGTCAAAGAAATAAGAAATTAAGTGGCTATACAGTACATTTTATTGAATAACAGTATGTACCATGGAATCTTACAGTTTGAACGTCACCATTGTGGCAGTCCAGAACATGGCGAGCTATCTTTACATTTTCTGATATCGGATATGTGCTCTCCGATGCGTCACCTAAATTCACGTTTTGTCTTGCCTACATATTTGATGTTACAGCTGCATGTCAGGAGGTATACCACCCCCACAGATTTGCAATTGATGAAAGATCTTATAAAGTAGGTCTTATTCGCATGATCCGTGAATGTTTTCCCTTTCAAAATGAAAGCACAGAACTTGCATGTGCCATAGGGGAATGTGCCCACCAAGGTGTTCTGAAGCCAAGTATGTTGCATCGGCTGTGGACTAAGTAGTCACAAAGATTTTTACTGCGATGATATGTAATTGCAGGATGTGGAGGAATCATTTTGCCAACATCAGGATCCGATAACAAAATCTCCCAATTATCAGACAGGATTTGTCTGACTTCACTATGGGCTTTGTCGTATGTACCAGTAATACGAAAAGTATCATCTTGGGTGGCTCTGGGTTTGGGAGAAAGCAAGATATCCCTATTAGTACTCGGGGAGTGCTGGTATGCTTGTTTCAGTACGTACTGAGAGTAACCACGTTGGGCAAATCTTTGTTTTAAATCTCTAGCCGCATATCTAAAGTCTGAAATTTGAGAACAATTTCTGCGGATCCTCAGATATTGCCCTTTCGGGATACCGCGTTTAAGGGCCAGAGGATGTCCGCTCTCCCATTTGAGGAGATTGTTGGTAGAGTTAGACTTCCTGTAAATATTGGTGATAATTTGCACCGAACCATTGATGGTAAATAGAGAGGTCGAGAAACGAGATTTGCCCATCACTGATTTCTGATGTGAAGAAAGGGCCTAGACTATTGGTGTTGAGGGCCTCAACAAAGTCATGAAATAACGTTTTGGTCCCCTTCCATAGAATCAATATATCATCGATGTATCTTATCCACAGTTGGATTGATGATGTAAACTGTTCCAACTCATCGTTAAATTACACCATATAACGTTTAATTGCCTGATAATTGATTTAGTACCCAAAACCCAATGGATGGCCAAGCACCAGGTTTTTACAATGGCAGATTCCTTGGTGGATTTGGGATGTCCACATTTAGAGTGAAGCTCTTGTTTGGGGCCACTATGACTATTATATTGGGAATTTTCAGTAATAAGCCTGGAGAGCTGGGGAGAAATACCCACACTGTCTTATTTCCATCTTTAGAATACACACATTAGGATCCATGTACCTTATAATGTGTCTGAGGGCCTCCTGAGGGTCCCCCAACAGCAGATGTTAGTGATCAAACAGTGTCAATTTAGAGTCAATTTACCCTCCCAATGTAGTAGTTTACTTTTGTAAAGATCCAGAACAGGTGATGCCTCCATGTAAAATCTGCATTGTTTGCGGTGTACAGTAAGGACCATTGTAGGTCCAAAACGTGTTAGCAGTGCGGTACCTGTTGTATGAAGTTTATGGATTTTATGGACGTTAATAAACACTGGAATCTTCTTCTTCTTCTTCTCTACTTTGCTGTGTGCAGGCATCATATATACTCATTGACAAAAAAAATAACACACCAAGTTTATGGAATAAAATGAAACTTTCTATATGTGAATGTAATGATATATGTGATTACAATGTTAGAATGAAAGGATAAGTTTATTGGGGAAAACTGTACAATTGAAAGGAGGCTCTAGTACCGTGTAGGCCCATCTCTAGCCTGGATACAACATGGGATACCGTTGGGCATGGAGGCATACAGGTTCTATACAGTATCCTGCCGTACATTTGCCCACAGATGTTACAGCTGGGCCTGTAGATCCTGCACACTTATAGGTTACCAAAGCTGGTGACCCGGCAGCCAAGGGAGTGGTGCAATCTGGAGGAAACATTCCTGGGAAACTCTTGCTGTGTGTGGGTGAGCATTATCCTTTTGAAAAATGCCAATTGGAAGCTCTGGCATGAGAAGCAGCACATGTGGTGGCAGGATGTCCATCACATGTCTCTGAGCAAAGGCAGGATTGAAGCGCCCACCACGAGGCCTCCGTGCTCTAACCCAACAGTCACTTGTATTAGTCACTAAAGACGATGTGGCTCCAGTCCATAGCAGTCCAGGTTTTACATTCACAAAACCATTGCAAATGAAGGCTACGGTGGCTGGGTGTCAATAACAGGACATGTAATGGGCACCTTGACACCATATTTCCTTCTGGTAAGTGCCTGGAAATGGTTGGAGAAGTGGGGGTGTGTAATGAAGGTGCCACCTGTTTCTGGATGGTGGACAATGAAACTATGGGAGCTGCTCATGGTTGTCAGCAGATCAAATGGTCCTCTCTACTGGTGGTCTGTCTGGGCCGTCTAGAGCCTGTTTACTGTGCGCGCATTCCCTCATGTAACCACTGCTCCTAACAGTTGGGCCCGAACGGCCTAGATGACGGACAACCTCCTTCAGTCCAGTGATGTGCCCTCTCTCAAAGTCTGTCAACTGGGCAAAATGTGGGTGCATTATGTATTATCAATGAGTGTATGATAGAGGTTCCATTATCTACATTGCCTACAGTATGCAACTGTGCTTTATGAGTCCTAGTTCTGCCCATCATTATGTAGCATATTGCAGATGGTCATGTTGGATCTTCATGACGTGATGCCATCATTCACACTTACTGTACCATTTTTCCTCTACAGACTTTACACTCTTCTCGTATAATAATGGCATTGTGATGACTTCTTGCCGAGAACATGACAGCAATCGCAGCAATCTGTCAGCAGCCTCTGCTTTTGCCATAGCAACAGCTGGAGCTAATGAGGGTACTCCAACCAAGGAAACATACAGGCGTATGTCTTTAGCCACAGCAGGTAGGTACCGAGTTATTTTGCTGAACAGAGTGGATGCAGTGAGGGATGAATAAAGGTTTGACTAGTGCCAGTAGTGATGGGTTCATGCAGAATACAAACTAGGACGTACCTTTGCGCGTAAGTCAATGTATCATGCACGCTCATCTAAGGGTACATTCACACAACAGTGAAAAAAATTCATTAACAAGATACACTGTCAGTTTTTTATGGCCAGTTTGCGTCCGTGTGCATAAATCTTGTCTGTCTATCCGCTTTTAACAGCTGTCTTGCATACGTTTTTTATTAAACCCCAACCCCTGCAGTACCCTCAGAATATATTAATGTCCACCCATTGTGCCCACTATATATAATGCCCCTCTGTAGGGGGCCCACAGGCACTCGTTCTGTACTGAAGGTAGCAGGACCTGACAATCCCAGCGTGATCATGTGACATCACAACGCTGGGAGCGTCAGTTCCTGCTGCCTCCATTGTGGAGCGAGTGTTCCCAGCATGCCTGTGGCGTGGGGAGTTTTTTCTTTTTTTTCCCACTTACTGTACCCATTTTTAGCGGGCATTAGACTAGATTAAATTAAAAACTGGCCCATTGATTTCAGTGGAGTCCGTCTTGCAGACAAAAATGGCACATGTCCTGTTTTTTGACGGCTGCTATTCACTATGCCATTAAGACGGTCATGTGAATAGCCCCATAGACTGCAATGGTTCTGAAAATGGCCATTAAAAAATGAGCATCACACTGCCGGTTTTTCTCAGTGTCATGTGAATGCACCCTTAGATAAAATTAGGTGGGGGGGGGGCAAATGTGGTTCCTGACACTTAAATAAGATGAGAGTCCTGTCCGTCATCTGCTCTCAGCCAATCAAAGGTGTTGTGAGCAATGGTGTTTGGCTGAGGGCAAGTGACAAGCTTTTACCCCTTCCAAATGTCCTTTTCAACTGGATGCCACTCTTAGTTTATGCCACCCAAGCTCTGGTTCTGAAGTCTGCATAGTGCAGGTTCCTGGCATCCTACATGGGGATTTATAGTGCCTTATGACTGTGGTACCATATTCTAGAATCCAAGTCTGATTCCATTAAGTACATTTTTATTGGTATTTCAGTACAATAAATGTAAAGAAAGCCTATCATGTATATGTATGTTGTGTGTTGCAGGATTTCCTTCAGATCAGAGGAACGGAGACAAAGAATTTGTAATCAGAAGGGCAGCAACAAACCGTGTACTCAATGTCTTGAGACACTGGGTTTCCAAACATGCCCAGGTACATGCCAAGATCCTCTGTTTTGCACAACTCTTCTTGGCAGCAATTAGTCTCTACCTAATGGGGCATATTTACTATTACTGTCTAAGACTAGGTAGTCTCTAAATGCATCATTTGTCACCTATTTTCAACAAAATTCTGGTGCAACTTTGAGACACATGGTGCATTTTAAACCATACCCCTTTATTACAAAGCAACACGCTCTTTCTGCAAGTCACATCACCTTGTAAGATCTGAAAAAGGTGTCTAATGGAATGGCCTGACAGCGGGGCCGCCACCCACTCACAGGTGATATCATCACTGATTTGACTTGTTCACTTTCCTTTTCTTCTCCATTTGGTTCAGACCACAATGATAATTTCTCCTGAAGACTCTCCAGAGTTTACTGCCAGAATAAAAGTGCCCAAGTGCTCAAGCTTGGACAAAAATTTCTGTGCATGGACAGAATTCTGGCTCAGGTCTAGGGCAGAATTTACAATATGTCAGATTTCTGTACACCAAATTCGGAAATTTGTCTAACATTATGGCTGGGTTTGTATTCTTAGATATTGCATAGAAGTTCCATAGTGTTAGTAAATCTCCCCCATTATCTATGGAAAACAATGGATGTTTGATGGGTTATTTCTACCTTTGATAGGATTTTGAGACAAATCTGCAACTAAAGAGCAAAGTGATTAGCTTCTTGGAGGAGGTGATCCATAACCCAGAGCTGCTTGCCCAAGAGAGGAAGGCTGCGGCCAATATTATTCGGTGAGTCATTGTACAGGATCATGCACACACAAAGTCCTGTAGGTACTGTTTTCATATTTGTATCACACACAGATCACATTATGCTTTAAAAAGTTCTCCTGAACTTCAAGAAGTATTCCTATCTTGGACATTGAGGGCATATCACTATGATATGCCCCCAGTGTCTTATAGGTGCGGGTCCCATATCTGGGACCTGCACCTATACTTAGCACGGATCCTGCAAAGTGCCAGAGGGTGCATCCACCCTCCATTCATTTCTATGGGAGTGACGAAAATAGCCGTGCGTCACGCTCGGCTATTTTCGGAAGTCCCATTGAAATGACTGGAAGAGCGCCGAGCAAGCGTGGCCACCGCTCCATTCACTTCTATGGGGCTTACGGAAATAGCCGAGCCAGCGATTGTCAATTTTCGGCAGTCCCATAGAAATGAATGGCGGGCGGCCACACATGCAGCTTTCAGGAGATCTTGCAGGCCACACTTGCAGCTTGCTGACATCCTCCGTTCTTGGGGAGAAGCTATCATATCATGACATCAGGAGTTGGGGTTTATTTGGTGGGTTGTGACAACCACTGCCCAGAACCTGTGTGTACAGTCAAGCTGCAGAAGTGTTCGTGTTCTGCAGCAAAAAATGGGATGTGGAATAAGTTACTGCCAGACATCTTTTTTTGGGAGGCCCCATCCTTTTCTCTTTAACTATTGGGGAAGCAGCGGAAGCAGCTGCTTTGGGACCCGAACTCAGAAGGGGCCAACCCTGGAGGAGGACTAAAAGATTTTATTGTCAAGGCCCCCTCAACAGTATTGGGCCTGGGCCTGGTCTGAGAGCAATTTTGACTAGCCACAGGAGTGGAGGTTGCACAGGGAGGAGAGGGTTGCGAAGAAGTTGTTTGGGGGGTGGGGCTCATTCAAAAATTTGCTGTGGGGCCTAGTCATTTCTAGTTACGCCACTGTCTTATGTGTATAGTCAGCTTAAATATTTTTAATGATAGTTACGGTATTATTTTAGCAGTCCATGGAGACTGTACTAACTTCTTTATATGGAGTCTGATGTAATTCTTTTTCTTTTGGATTTTTAAGGGGGGAAACCTCTATATATCGCCAATGAAATTGGAACAATAATAATCTTTATATGGTGCCAACATAGTCCTCAGCACATTGCAATCAGAGGCTACATGCAGGGTCATAACTAAAGGCTCATGGGCCCTGGTGCAAGAGTTCAGCTTGGACCCCCTTCCCTCAGTGCTTTGTGGCCATGGGCAGGGAAACACATAGCCTTTGTGCTGTCTGAGGCACAAATTGAAATAGCACCTCCTGCCCCATGCCAAATTCTTGACCTAACCCCTTCCCTCCAGCCAGAGGTGTAACTTGACCAGCATGCACTTTCTATAATACCAGTGTCATCTAATGCTCCACAAGGGCCCCCTAAGGCTCCTGGGCCCAGTAGCGACTGCTACCTCTGCACCCCCTGTAGCTACGCCCATGGCTACAAGTAGAGACAAAATCAGAAAGTAACAAACTAATCATAGAGTGAGAGGCTCACAAGAGCTTACAATCTATGAAAAGCATACAGTGGTACAGTAAGGGTCCTATGTACTAAACAGAGTGGTGATATGAGCAAACAGCATCAAAAATGTGATGTTTCATTGACTATCATAAAACTTTGTACATTTTCCATAAGTAAAATTGTCATTCTCATTAGGAATAACAGAACAATATTGCTTACCGGTGATTGTTTCTTGTAACAGGTCTTTAACCATGAATTACTGTTTAATTTGCCTAACCATCCTAGAGTACGGTGCATGTACCTGTATAGTGATATAGTCAGCAATGCCCGATCGATCACATATATGAATATCTGTACTAACAATATGTTCTGTTGTCAGCACATTAACACAGGAGGATCCTGGAGATAGTCAGGTCACACTGGAAGAGATTGAACACATGGTGAGTGCTATGAATCCCAGTATATCTGTGTATGGTGATGGGAATAGTGTCTAGTTTAACATCATTGCTTCTGTTAATAACGGATCTAAAACAGTGATGCCAGATATGCTTCTTGAAGAGTAAGGCCAGACATACATGAGCGAGTTAAATGTGAGGAACTGGTGTATCAGTATACGCTGGGTGTCCCGTTCTGACCTCCCCTCCTCTGACAGGATCACACTGCTTTATACTGATTTACATTCTATATTACTATCTATATTATATTGACAGCATTATGCCAGTGTAATTCAGTAGATTTTAGGACTCTAAGGGCCCGTTCACACGACCGTTTGAACGGGTCCGCACCTATTCCGCAAAATTACGGAATAGGTGCAGGCCCGTTCACTTCTATGGCCTGCACACGATCTTGCCAAGCCGCGGCTCCGTTAGAAATTATACATATCCTATTCTTATCCGCAACAGCGGACAAGAGTAGGCATTTTGAACGGGGCAAATTGCGGAACACACGCTGGGCGGCATCCTTGGTATTGCGGATCCGCATTTTTGCAGATCCGCAATACTACGGCCGTCTGAACTGGCCCTTAAGGGTCACACAGCATTATAAATCAGTATAATGCAGTTTGATCCTGTCAGAAGAGCGGTGTTCAGAATGGGACCTCACACAGACATGCTGCAAATTCCTCGAATTGAACTCACTAGTGTGTGTGTCTGGCGTTACCGGCAAAGCCTTACAGATGCCATGCTTTATCATTTCTGCCTTCAAAATGGAATATATGATGAGAATTTGCCATAGCATATTAATTTATACTTGTATTAAAGAAGAACTCCCGCAAAAAATTTTATTCCATGTCCTGCTAGAAATGTACATGATGTAATCTGTAGTGAATGTAATTTTCTTACCAGTGTCTGTATTTTTGAGTTATATCTCCCTGATGCTTCTCATCTGTGTCATGTGACCAGCAATCAGACCCACCAACTCACACATCTTATGTGTGGAGAGGAAGTCTATTTCTCTATGCATTCCTATGGGAGCCTCACTCTCAGTCTCATAGGAATGAACAGAGCAGTTACTGGCTTCCTGTCCTGGGTCAGTTAGAGGTCAGGGAGTTGGTCACATGACCCAGCTACAATAAGAAGAGAGGGGATAACTCACAAATACAGACACTGATAAGAAGATTGCATTCACTATAGATTACATCATGCACCTTTCTAACAGGTCAGAGAATAACAATTTTTGCGGGAGTTCTTCTTTAAAAGGGTAATCCAATATTTAAAATATGCCCCCCAATGCCTGGGCCCCTTGTATGGATTATACTTGCTTGCTCCCGTCACCCGCATCGCTCCAGATCCCTGGTCGGCCGCGCTGCATCTCCACGTCGCGTGGATCAAAACAGCCGGCAATTGGGCGGAGCAGCCAATAGCAGACTGCGACAGTGACCAGACAGTGACATTGATTACAGATATGAAGTTCTGTATCTGATCTCTATAGGTGCTGAGCACTCCTGTGGAGCCATTCGAGTCCCTCTCTGCTCTGGAGACCGCAGAACAACTAACGTTACTAGATCATCTGATCTTCAAGAAGATCCCATATGAGTAAGTCAAACCAACTTATAAAATACCATCACATAGTGCAGCTTACTCCATATACTCAAGCCACCAGCAGTCATTGTCATGGCAGCAATCAACCTGTATTTGCGTAGCTAACTTAGATGCACTTTCAAGAATACTAAGGGTCCTCCTCTACATCTTATCATGGAGAGGCGGGTGCTTGGACAATCATAGAAACGTTTCTGTATTATAAAATTTCCATTTAATCTTGATATTCCTTACTGAGAATGTAAGGCCTGTGAGCAGACAGGCATGCTCAGGGCTGGTTGCCTAGTAACAGCTGCTACCAAAAATAATGTAACCAGAGATGTACTAAATTTAAAGGGTTTTTCCGGGATTTAACTACTGATGACCTATCTTCAGGATAGCTCATCAGTATCTGATCGGTGGGGTCGGACACCTGGGACCCCCGCCGATCAGCTGTTTGAGAAGGTACCGGCGCTCCTGTGAGCGCCGAGGCCTTCTCTCAGCTTTTCCTAGGCCAGTGAGGTCACGTTCATCGGTCACGTGGCCTAGGAGTGGCTCAGCCCCATTCAAGTGAATGTACGACGATGTGCTTGGTGAGTAGGGAGAAGGTAGCAGCGCTCACTGGAGCGCCATTACCTTCTCAAACAGCTGATCGGCGGGGGTCCCAGGTGTCGGATCTCCACTGATCAGATACTGATGACCTATCCAGAGGATAGGTCATCGGTAGTTAACCCCCAGGAAAACCCTTTTAAAGGAAGGAGGTGCAAGGTAAAAAAAATTAAAACTTGAAGGGGTTGTCCCATCTTGTACCACCACCAGGCGCAGCCACCCGCCTCCCTGCTGCGCTCATAGAAACGAATGGGAGCGCACCGCACATGCGCGGCCCGGCTCCCATTCATTTCTATGCTGCCGCTTGAAAATAGCTGAGCTATTTACGTCGGCTCAATAGAAATGAATGGGAGCCAGGCCGTGCATGCGCGGTGCGCTCCCATTCGTTTCTATGAGCGCAGCAGGGGAAGGCGGGGTGGCTGCGCCTGGTGGTGGCCGGACCCTAGGAAACCTGGGGTCCTCCAGGCGCAGAGCTTCCCGCTTTGTTCTCAATATAGGTGCGGGTCCCAGCAGTGGGACCTGCACCTATAAGACAATGGGGGCATATCCTAGTGATATGCCTTCATTGTCAAAGATGGGAATAACCCTTTAATGTTGGCTAAAATACAGAAATGCTGGTAATGATCATTCCTTAGAAATATATATAGGTATACAGATAGATTAATGAATATTAGCGACACTAATTGAAGATGCTAATAAATAGCTTGTCAGAATGCACCAATAGGAACATAAACAGTAATTCTGGATAAAAGATGAAGGATTATTGTTCCTTATGATATATATAAATATATATAGAAAGTCCTAAAACACTATACATTATATATGTAGTAATGTAACTCTCAGTGACATAAAATATAGGCTATCAACATGAAAATCCCAGAGAACCCCTTTAATCATGTTGCTGTTGTTTTTCCTACAGGGAGTTTTTTGGCCAGGGTTGGATGAAAGCCGACAAGAATGAGAGGACGCCCTATATCATGGGCACGAGCAAACACTTCAACCATGTAAGTCAGTGCTGAGCTACAATATGTCTGTAGATTTCATGGTGGATTGCCAGCCATCTGATTTATACAGCATACGTGAGATGGATAAATGCCAGTTCATTTATAGTGTCTGCCCGGTACTGATAATGGGGGGGGGTCTGTTATAATGTCAGTATATATTATAAGTAATAAGTAATGTAACCTTCTATCATCTCTTATCAACTGCCAATAGTGTCATAAGGGTTAGAGCTCTATGGTTGTGGGAAATTACAGTATTGCGGTTTTTGTTGTGCAAAAGCTTTTCCCCACCGGGAGCCAGTGAAATTGTGTGCAAGGTAATGACCTGTTGTTTAAATCACATTTTTATTTTAAATATATATTTTTTAGAATTTTTGATTACTTTTTAATTTAATTGTTCCAAGTTACCTTACACACACACACACACCCACAAAAAAAAAAGTTGGAGAAAATGGCAGAGCGTCTTATAATGCAAATACTAGTGAGAGCTATCATTATGGAAGTGGTCATTAGTATGCAGGAGTTGCGGGGAGTGGGGAGAGAAGCACAGTTAGCGCTGCTGGTACTCATCTCTCCCCTCGCCCATGTCGCACTGTTCTCCGGGCACCGATTACAGTGCAGCGCAGGCCCAGAGAAGATCAGGGAACTCGACTGCAACAGAGACCGCCAGAGCTGCAGAGTACCGGCAGAGAAGGAAAGGTAAGCAAATTTATTTATTTTAATTCTGATGGCATCTGATCTGAGGTCTGATGTGGGGGTCTCATCTGAGGTCTGATGTGGGGGTCTCATCTGAGGTCTGATGTGGGGGTCTCATCTGAGGTCTGATGTGGGGGTCTCATCTGAGGTCCTGATGTGGGGGTCTCATCTGAGTCTGATGTGGGGGTCTCATCTGAGGTCTGATGTGGGGGTCTCATCTGAGGTCTGATGTGGGGTCTCATCTGAGGTCTGATGTGGAGGTCTCATCTGAGGTCTGATGTGGAGGTCTCATCTGAGGTCTGATGTGGGGGTCTCAATCTGAGGTCTGATGTGGGGGTCTCATCTGAGGTCTTGAATGTGGGGGTCTCTTCTGAGGTTCTGATGTGGGGGGTCTCATCTGAGGTCTGATGTGGGGGTCTCATCTGAGGTCTGATGGTGGGGGTCTCATCTGAGGTCTGATGTGGGGGGTCTCATCTGAGGTCTGATGGGGGCATCTGAGGTGATGGGGGTCTCATCTGAGGTCTGATGTGGGGGTCTCATCTAGGTCTGATGTGGGGGATCTCATCTGAGGTCTGATTGTGGGGGATCTCATCTGAGGTCTGATGTGGGGGTCTCATCTGAGGTCTGATGTGGGGGTCTCATCTGAGGTCTGAATGTGGGAGGTCTCATCTGAGGTCTGATGTGTGAGGTCTATCTGAGGTCTGATGTGGGGGGTCTCATCTGAGGTCTGATGTGGGGGTCTCATCTGAGGTCTGATGTGGGGGTCTCATCTGAGCTTTGATGTGGGGGTCTCATCTGAGCTTTTGATGTGGAGGTCTCATCTGAGCTTTGATGTGGAGGTCTCATCTGAGGTCTGATGTGGGGGTCTCATTTGAGGTCTGATGTGGGGGTTCATCTGAGGTCTGATGTGGGGGTCTCATCTGAGGTCTGATGTGGGGGTCTCATCTGAGGTCTGATGTGAGGGTCTCATTTGAGGTCTGATGTGGGGTCTCATCTGAGGTCTGATGTGGGGGGTCTCATCTGAGGTCTGATGTGGGGGGTCTCATCTGAGGTCTGATGTGGGGATCTCATCTGAGGTCTGATGTGGGGGATCTCATCTGAGGTCTGATGTGGGGGGTCTCATCTGAGGTCTGATGTGGGGGTCTCATCTGAGCTTTGATGTGGGGTCTCATCTGAGCTTTGATGTGGGGGTCTCATCTGAGCTTTGATGTGGGGGTCTCATCTGAGCTTTGATGTGGGGGTCTCATCTGAGCTTTATGATGTGGGGGGTCTCATCTGAGTTGATGTGGGGGTCCATCTGAGCTTTGATGTGGGGGTCTCATCTGAGCTTTGATGTGGGGGTCTCATCTGAGCTTTTGATGTGGGGGTCTCATCTGAGCTTTGATGTGGGGGTCTCATCTGAGGTCTGATGTGGAGGTCTCATCTGAGGTCTGATGTGGAGGTCTCATCTGAGGTCTGATGTGGGGGTCTCATCTGAGGTCTGATGTGGGGGTCTCATCTGAGGTCTGATGTGGGGGTCTCATCTGAGGTTTGATGTGGAGGTCTCATCTGAGGTTTAATGTGGAGGTCTCATCTGAGGTTTGATGTGGAGGTCTCATCTGAGGTCTGATGTGGGGGTCTCATCTGAGGTTTGATGTGGGGGTCTCATCTGAGGTCTGATGTGGGGGTCTCATCTGGAGATTGAGGTCTAGTTTGGGATTCCGATAAAGATTGGGGGTCCAAACTGAGGTCTGATGAAAAATATTTTTTTATTATTTTACTCCTCTAAAACCTAGGTGTGTCTTATAAAGCGAAAAATATGGTATATACATTTTTAAAAATATAGATACAGAAAATAAAAATAAAAAATAAATGTTTAACATAAAAATGTGATTTAAGCAATAGGTCATTTTTAGAGATGAGCGAGCATGCTCGGGTGCAATTTTCGAGTAGTAGCGTACGCATTTTATAAATTTGTACGCATTAGCGAACAGATTAGAAGATGCGTACGCTACTACTCGAAAATTGCACCCGAGCATGCTCGCTCATCTCTAGTCATTTTCAGATGACACATTCCTGTTAGTGAATCCTGATATGGAGCCTTAGCCTTGTAGAATTTAATGATTATTATATTATGCAATTGTATTAGTATTGACTGTCATTAAGGGCCTAATAACATCATGCCTCAGAAACATCAGATTTAAAACTACAGTAACCATGTTTATGGGATGTGTTAGATGAGTAACCTGATTGCCACTGAGATCCTTCGGAGTGAAGAGCCAGCCGTGCGAGGATGCACCATTGAGAAGTGGGTGGCAGTGGCTGATATTTGTCGGTGTCTACACAATTACAATGCTGTTCTGGAGATTACATCATCACTGAATCGCAGTGCTATATTCCGGCTCAAGAGGACCTGGATCAAAGTCTCTAAACAGGTAATACATGAAAATCTTATAATGTGGCAAAACTGGGTCCACCGAGGGGTCAGAATATTAAAAATGTTTAGCATTGAGCCTCAGTGGAAGACAATGCAGCATGGACAAGGTATTGAAATACAAAAACTTACTCACCAGCTCCTCTGTGCTTTGTCTTCATATTGTTCTCTTCAGATCCAGTACTCGCAGCTACTTAAAGGGGTTGTCTGGGCATTTGGTCTAATTAGGGCATGGTGCTAACCCGTGGAAGGAAGCTCCTTTACATAGAGCTCACCCTCGTTCCCCCGATGCCGCCGTCACTGCTGCAGGCCCTTCCACCCGGGTCCCGGCCAGCTGTGGTCGCTTCTTTTCCTGCTCAGGTGCATTCAGTGCAGCAGAACTGGAAAAGAAGCGGACACATCCAGTGCAGTGGAGACGGCAGCATCAGGGGAGCGAGGGAGGTTGTCCTATATAAAAGAGCTTCCCTCCACAGGTTAGCGCCATGCCCATATTAGACCAAATGTCCAGAGAACCCCTTTAAATTCCACTGCAGAGTATTTCATGGTGACACATGAGGGACAGAATCATAGCTGGGGGCTGGTGGATGCCAGCGGGTGTGCCATTAAGCCTCTTTTACCAAGATTTATACTTACAGGGATATGGTGGTAGACTGAATTACTGCCCCAGGAAAAAAAAGGGAGCCTAAGGCTTGGATTACACTTACAGATTATCTG
The DNA here is from genome assembly GCA_900303285.1 of Rhinella marina. NCBI lineage: Eukaryota > Metazoa > Chordata > Amphibia > Anura > Bufonidae > Rhinella > Rhinella marina. Next base: position 194,860 of record ONZH01028492.1, read on the forward strand.
GTCAGAAGGCCAATTACACACACAGATCTTTTCTTATACACACCAACTATTGGTCTGATTGGACAGATATTGGTCAGATAATCTGTTGGTGTAATACAGGCCTAACTAGTTTAAGCTCCACTTGGCTTTGCTCTCATTGATGACCTACCAACCTCCCTATAGCCAAGGCTGTGTCGTCAGGCAATCAGCATGCAAGCTATTTTTCACAATGTCAGATTAGCTATGCACATTGTACTGTAACGTATTTACCTTGTAAGGCTAGGTTCACACTTCAGTTATTTGATCAGTTATTGTGAGCCCAAACCAGGTACGGGTCAAAAACATAGAATTGGTGAAAATCAAGTCATTATACCTGATCTGTCAGTAGGTTTCACTACTGGATTTGGCTCACAATAACTAATGGAAATAACTGAAGTGTGAACTGGGCCTTAACTGCATTTATGTCGATTTTATCATAAATAATACAATTATATCTATTCTAACCTTTGGTGTTTGTTATTGACAGACAAAGACCTTAATTGACCGGCTTCAGAAGTTGGTTTCTTCAGAAGGGCGATTTAAGAATCTGAGAGAGGCCTTGAAGAAGTAAGATTTTTTTTTTCTTTCTTTTAGGGCTTATGCATACCAACATACCAGCTGTATGTCCTGCACCCTGTTAGAACGGCCTATTCTTGTCCATAAAATAGACAAGAATAGGACATGTTCTATTTTTTTGCGGGTGCTGCGGAGCTGACATACGGATGCAGATAGCACATGGTGTGCTGTCCGCATTTTTTGCTGACCCATTGAAATGAATGGGTCCGCATCCTATCCGCAAAAAAAAAAAGGGACGGACGCGGAAACAAAATACGTTCGTGTGCATGAGGCCTAAGGTAGATGAATGCTTACCTGAAAGGTAACTGGCTCAAAAACAGCAGAATTTATATAATAGAGGAAATGTGCAATAGAACAGACCCTTCATGGTCAGGGGTGCACCTAGCCTTTCTGCTGCCTGAGGCGAAAAATGAAACAGCTACATAAAGAATAAAATTTATTTGCTGACACTGGAACCCCTTGAAACTAGCTTTTACAGGTGTCTCTCCCACAAATTGTCATTGTTTATCCCACTTAGTAAGGACCTGATGTTCACATATGGCAAGACCTCTGCTACCTGTGTGTTTCCAGAAAATTTAACTGCAAGAGCAGCCGTTACCTGAGCCTTGTAAAATTGTATAATTCACCACCCTGCTCTCTTGTCACCTTTTCCATTACCAGCTGTGACCCTCCATGTGTGCCATACCTGGGCATGTACCTGACTGATTTGGCGTTTATAGAGGAAGGAACACCCAATTACACCGAGGACGGCCTGGTCAATTTCTCAAAGATGAGGATGGTGAGTAATATACAGAGACAGGACAGATAATGCTTTATGAATGAATTAATAAGTGAAACAAATAAAATGGAAATGTTTCTTTCCTTTATTTCACTAAATCAGGAAGTTCTTATTTGAAACACTAAAAATATTTTACTCCAGAAGAAGTTATATGCACAGTGATTTTTTTTTTTCTTTGCTTTTCTACTATTGTGCATGGTACTCATATATGTGGCTACTGCTAGGCATGTTGGCCTCTCATTAGTTTGCTTTAATATTGCGGATTCAGTGATTTTTTCATTTGACTCTAGATTTCACATATAATTCGGGAGATAAGGCAGTTTCAGCAGACGTCCTACAAGATAGAACATCAGCCTAAGGTAAGTAAGCCCACCCCAACAATTTTAGGTGCACCTTCCCATACAATCCTGTATATCAGTATCCTAGATCCATTATTTGACTGTGACGAATAGAGAGCAATAGTGGGTAGTAGTAGTAGTAGTAGTTCTCACTCCAGAGCCTTAAAGGGAACCTGTCATCTCCGAAAGACCCCCTGAACTAGAGTAAGAGATGTATAGTGTAAGTGATGCTGAATCCGAATATGTAAGTTTTATCTTCATACTCACATTCAGACGCTGTGCTCCCACAAACCTGCAGTAAAATGCACTCAGTGGACTCCAGTGCTCACTCACATAATGGAGAGGACTCAAAGAAGAGTCCACTGAGTGCATTTTACTGCTGGTTTGTGGGAGCACAGCGTCGGAATCGAAGTGAGTATGAAGATAAAACGTACATATTCAGATTCAGCATCACTTACACTATACAACGCTTACTCTAGTTCAGGGGGGGTGTTTCGGAGATGACAGGTTCCCTTTAAGCCTCTGTGCATGAACTCCCTGTTCTGTGGGGTAGAACCGCTATCCTTTTAACATATACTACATTTTGTGCTTTAGCCTTAGGAGTACTTACAGTGCCTTGAAAAAGTATTCATACCCCTGGAACTTTTCCACATTTTTTTATGTTACACCCACAAACTTAAATGTATTTTATTGGGATTTTATGTGATAGACCAACAAAAAGTAGTAAGTATGTGTGAAGTGAGAGGAAAATGATACATGGGTTTCAAAATTTTTAATAAATAAAAATTTGAAAAGTGTGGCGTACATTTGTACTCTGATACCCCTAAATAAAATCCAGAGTGAACAATTGCTTTCAGAAGTCACCAGATTAGTAAATAGAGTGTGTAATGTATTCTCAGTATAACTACAGCTGTTCTGTGAAGGCCTCAGAGGTTTGTTAGAGAACATTAATGATCAGCATCATGAAAACAAAGGAACACAGCAGACAGGTCAAGGATAAAGTTGTGGAGAAGTGTAAAGCAGGGTTAGGTTATACAAAAAATTTCCAAGCACTGAACATCTCACAGAGAACTGTTCAATTCATCATCTGAAAATGGTATGGTTGCAATTGTGCCATACTCCTTCCAAAACATAGCTATCCACCTAAACTGACAGCCCAAGCAAGGAGAGCACTAGTTAGAGAAGCAGCCAAGAGCCCCATGGTCGCTCTGGAGGAGCTGCAGAGATCCACAGCTCAGGTGGGGGAATCTATCCACAGGACAACTATTAGTTGTGTACTCCACAAATCAGGCCTTTATGGAAGAGTGACAATACAAAAACAAGCCATAAGAAGTCCAGTTTGCCACATGCCATGTAAGGGACACAGAAAACATGTGGAAGAAGGTGCTCTGGTCAGATGAGACCAAAGTTGGACTTTTTGGCCTAAATGCAAAACGCTATGCGTGCTGGAAAACTAACTCTGCACATTACCTGAACACACCATCCTCACTGTGAACCATGGTGGTGGCAGCATCATGCTGTGGGGATGCTTTTCTTCAGCAGGGACATGGAAGCTGGTCAGAAGTGATGAGAAGATGGATACAGGGCAATCATGGAGGAAGAACTATTAGAGGCTGAAAAAGACTTGAGACTGGGGCAGAGGTTCACCTTCCAGCAGGACAACAACCCTAAACATACAGCCAGAGCTACAATGGAATGGTTTCAGATCACAGTATATTTATGTGTTAGAATGGCCCAGTCACAGTCCAGACCTAAATCCCATTGAGAATCTGTGGCAAGACATGAAGATTCCTGTTCACAGACGCTCTCCATCCAATCAGACTGAGCTTGAGCTATTTTGCGAAGAAGATTGGGCTAAGATTTCAGCCTCTAGATGTGCAAAACTGTTGGAGACGTACCCCAAAAGACTAGCAACTACAAAGTATTGACTCGGGGTCTGAATACAAATGCACACAACACTAGATGACCTGGCACATTTATGGATGAGTGACAGGCAGTGAAAAGTGTGTAAGGCTGTGTTCTTACCTGTGCTGTGAACTCCAGCAGTCTATTCTGATAGAGGACCAGACTGACGGAGTTCACTAAAGTTCACTTATTCACTAAAAGGGAATCTGCCACCACCGTGTACGGTCTGGACAGATTCCTGGGATGCTGCACTACACCAGTGCATCCTGCTACTAAACCTGCCATGTCTATGGCCATAATAACAAGGTTCAGTAGGAATAAGTTCTGACCATACAATTCATATAAAGAGATTGTGGGGTTAGAAATAAGTGGTGAGGTTGTGTGACCCAGGATCTTTGACCACATTCCTGGAAATGGTACAAGAAGCAATAGAAATATAGTAGGAGATTATTGAATACCGTGTGATAAAGATTTCCATTGGAGTAGAAAGATACCCGACAAGAAAAAAAGTGAATCCCGTAGTGCAGGTTTTATGGCTATAGCATATATGTCTCTAAACCGTATAAATATTTTGTAGGATTCAGTCACGTTGATATAAAGTGTTGTTCAATGATGTGATGGTATTTTGCAGGTCACACAGTACCTCTTGGACACCACAGGAGTACTGGATGAAGAGGGTCTTTATGAAGCTTCTCTCCGCCTGGAGCCCAAACTCCCCACTTGAAAATTTTGCTGCTTTTTATCTGCCTGTATCATATTGTACAGACCCCCCACGCCTCTCGCCAGATCCTTTTATGCAGGGGTCACCATGCAGGGGCAGAGATGTCTGTGTCTCCATCCATCCCAAACACCCAGCTGCTCCTAATGGAGACCCCACAATGCCCTCACTCCCAATGTTCCCCAAAGACACCCTTAGAAAGAGTGACCCGGGTGGAGACTGAGATACCTCTCACTAGGAGCACTGGCCCAGTGTCCCATGTGTTGTGCTGGCAATGACTGAAGAGTTGCTGCTGCCTCCTGTTGACTGTAAATTTTAGGAATTAAGCAACACGTCAATGTGCAGCATCTCACCACCAAACCAGCGGTCACCACCTCCACCACCGTGCTTGAATGGAGGGGTTCATGGCTATGTGTGTCCTTCAGTGGGAGTTTACAATAGTGAACTATAGAGGTTCATGGAGAAAGGAAAAGTGATACTATCCTACAGCAGGAGAAGAGGGCACATTCATAATAGCAATGTGAGCTCAGCTCTACAGTACAGAACCAGCTCCATGAAACGACCAGTCTCTCATGCCTTAGAATGGCACGGCACCCGTCCAGCAGATTGCTACGGTTTTGCAAATTCTGGGCTCTACTCCAGCTTTGTCTTGTTGACTTTGAGCAGTAGTATGTGTCCACGGCTGCAACAGAGAGCAAAAATTGCACAAATTATCTAGATAAGAAGTACCCCGGCCTGCAGCTTTATAGCTGCTATGGTGGGCTGGTCCTATGGCTGCTATAATGCTGAGTATTCCAGTGCTTTACTATCAGAGCGTCATAGGAAGGTAGGGAGCTACAGCAGAAGGCTTATGGCATTAGCTCAGCAGTGTAGAAGGAAGGTCTGAAGGAAGAACGTCCACAGAATGAGTTTGCCGGGGAGGTCCAGCAATGAGCGTTGAGAAAATATAATTGCAGCTACATTTTGTTTTCTTTATTTTTTGTACTATAAAGTGTTTTCCTGATTACCTCTCGCTAATAAATCTTTTATCTCAGGGTTACCACCAATTAAGCTTGTTTATTGAGATTGGAGATTACAAGTCAGAAAATATGACATAAAACCTGCACATGACCCACGGGGCAGTCTGTCCTGCTATGCAGCGGCTCAAACTTACTCTGGCCGCAGCAGAGCAAATGCAAGGCTTAAAGGGGCTGTCCCAACACAAGAACTCCACCCACGGGATATGGGAGCAGGTCTGACTACCGGGACCCCCATCGATCAAAACACCAAGGTGCTGGAGTGAATGGGGCAGCAGTCATACATGCGTACTGCCGCTTCATTCAAGTTTATGGGACTGCTGGAGATAGCCGAGTGCTGTGCTTAAAGGGGATCTGTCACCAACAACCATCTTTTTTTTTTTATAGACAAACAGTTATAGTTCACCTAATTAAAACGCTGTTTTTCTTTAGTTGATCTGTGGCTCTGTGCCAGAGTTATGATACTTCTAAATATACAAATTGGGCCTTTGGTGCAATAAGGGCATCACCATTGCTCTTGTTTAACCCAAGCTCCACTCCTTTCTGTGGCCAGCCCCTCCCTTGTTCCTTTGCCACTGCCTGGTGCTGTCAATCAAAGCAGCCGGGGAGGGTGACAGATTCCCTTTAAGTTCTTCTGATGGGACACTCCTTTAAATAACTAAAGAGAATGTATCAATGGAGGGATATCCTTGCCATGTAAGGAAAGAGTAAGGAAAATATTATTATATGCACCAAAACTGACATTGTGTTACTTTAAAGCGCATCTGTCAGCAGATTTGTACCTATGACACTGGCTGACCTGTTACATGTGCACTTGGCAGCTGAAGACATCTGTGTTGGTCCCATATTCATATGTGCTCGCATTGCCGAGAAATATGAAGTTTTAATATATGAAAATGAACCTCTAGGAGCAACGGGGGAGTTGCCGTTACACCTAGAGGCTCTTCTCTCTCTACAGCTGCTGCACCCTCTGCACTTTGACAGGACCAGGAAGTGTAAAAATGATCATGCCTGCAAGGTACTGTCAATCAAAGTGCAGAGGGTGCAGTAGTTGCAGAGAGAGCTGAGCCTGTAGGTGTAATGACAACGCCCCCATTGCTCCTAGAGGCTCATTTGCATATAGTAAACCATAATTTTTATCAGTAATGCGGACACATATAAACATGGGACCAACACAGATGCCTTCAGCTGCCAAGTGCACATATAACAGGTCAGCCAGTGTCATAGGTACAAAACTGCTGACAGAGGCCCTTTAAGATGTATAAATAATAATATGGTGTAAACGCTATGCAGTATTGCCCCAGGCTTCTCCATTAATGTATATGCTGTAAAGACTATGCAGTATTGCCCCAGGCTTCTCCATTATGTACAGTATGTTGAGATAAAGCTGGTTAAAGAGCACCGTCTCTTCTGTCAACTTGTTAAAAATACCATTCAGCTTTCATTCATTGTGTCTGTTTTTGAAATACACCAGTAGGAGGGTGAATTACTACACTGTGATGAAGAGTCTGCTGTGGCTAGAAAGAATATACAAAAGCAAAAACACAATGCAACAGCACTCTGCAAACACTGATCATATGGATTATACATTCTGCTAGTGCAATATTCACTATATAAATCAATACGAGGTACTTGGCAAATATATTTTGATCAAAATCATCTGTGCCTATCCACCATAGCAAGGTGATCTCATATTAGATGGGAACCCACTCTATAATGACTCCTCTCCTTGTGTCATTAGGCCTCACATGACTTCAAGGAAAGTAGGATCCAGCTACCGTATATACTGCACTAATTAAAAGCCAACTTAGGAGAGAACATACTACTGCTGTGCCTAATAAGCAGGTTTCTGTGGCTATAGTAACTACTCTTGCCTAATCACCAACTCACTCAGCAGAATGTGAAGCTATGGACCTGTCATGGTAGGATTTATGATCCCTAAACGAGGGATGTAATCATATTGTCTGCAGTGCTCCAAATCTTAAAATTTAGTCTAGGGGGTAAAAGAATGAGAAAACATGAGTCATGGCGGTATTTGAGTCTTCCTTTTCTAACCCCAAACAGCAGAAGACTTCTTTTATTGAGACCTGAGTGTTCCCCTCACAACCTAATATTTGGTCAAACATATAAGTGACTTAGGGGTAAGTTACAGAAATTGCGCTTCAATTAAAAAAAATCTAGAGCGCTGTATTTTTGCAGCACAAAATGGCGCCTGCGGTATATATATATATTTATTTTTTTTTTATATTGTTGGATGCTGGTCACATTTAACCGCTGGCACTCCTTACTTGCTACACATGTAGTGGGTGCGGCTCCAGCTTTTTTTGCCAAAAAAACTTGGCAGCACTGGAAAAATAAAATAGAGCGAGGTGCAAAGCCTGATGATCCGACAAAAGATCACTTAGACAGAGAACACAAAAACAGGCAGCACTCTCTAGGTAAAATGAAGAAATCACGGATCTTTATTCACCCATGTGTGGGAAGCGACGTTTCGGCTCAGACTGAGCCTTTCTCAAGCAGCAATTGGTGGTTTACAAAACATATTTATAGATAAAGTGCAAGTGCTCAATTCATATCAATCAATTAATTGTGTAATAAACATATCATATTAAAACAGTAAGCAATAAAAATGTAACTTCATATATGTATAGATCCGATGAAGACAAATTGCACGTGGTACATATAAAACAGTGATAAAATAAAGTGAAAACCATAAATATCAATAAAAGTAAACTAATTACGCTGATTGTATATATTAGTAACACAGTTGTGCATAATTCATAAATGTAATCATACCAGGTGAATCGGAGGATGAAGCAATGGTTTGTGTGAACATACACGATGCTGTTGGCGTTTGGCATTCTCCATTGCTCATGACATAGGTAAAAAAGCCGACATTGCGGTATATCCGACATGCGCACAATAACTTAGGCGCCCGTATCCTCCATATTGGAGCAGTGTGTAATGCTCAAAAGGCAAACGTTATAGGTTCATGTTATATAAGCTGCAGTACCAATGCACAATAATGTTGATCAGGATCAAAGAACGCCCGATAGTTATAACAAAGAATCCAATATCCCAAATAACATATTACTGGGACATAATAGCCAACGATACTGGAATGATGCTGGACACTAGATGGGAGCAGGGGAGGAGCTACCAGGACTGATAGACTCCAACCCGCTACATGGAGCGGACAGTGATAACAGGTTGTTATCCGCAACCTAAATCATAAGTCCACTCCATTCACCATCGGGACCACATCAAACATCCAGACCATAAATGGCTCAAGAATGTAGTTGGGCACATAAGACCTGATAAGAAAAAACCTAGGCATATTGAAAAGAGCACGCAGATTAAAGTGCGTATAATTATATATGGGCTCCCATGTATTAGGACATGCAGGTATACGCAATGGAAATTCCAAAACCAATCTTCAACTTATTGTAGTCTCCATGTAAACTTCATCTGCCTTCCCACTGGTATATATTTTTCTAAAAAAACACAAAAATAGAATTAGAAATGAGAAAAAAAGATCTATATACGTCATGAGAGCTATATAATACATTAAAAATATACCAATTGTTAACCATAGTATACACAGGTGGAATAACAGCGATATCTGCAGTATGGAGGTAGAGATGCCTACCACAAAACACTTAATTTATAATCTACATTTAGGCCATGGGGGGGTCAAGGTATCCAATCTGCGGATCCATTGTAATTCTTTACGAAATAATGCCTTAGCTCTATCACCTCCACGTCTAGGTAATGGTACATGATCGATAATTCTGAACTGCAACTGTTGTTCATTATGCTTGAATTCCGTGAAATGTCTAGAGACTGGTAGGTCAAGACGTCTTTTACGTATCGTGTATTTGTGGTAATTTAATCTGGTCTTAAGGTCTAAAGTGGTTTCACCCACATACCACAGATTGCAGGGACATGACAAAAGATATACAACATAATCCGTATTGCATGTCAGAAAATGCTTAATGACATATGTTTCACCACTATTGGGATGCGTGAATCGCGAGCCTTTAATCATGAGGCGGCAGTTCACACATACCAGGCAAGGGAAACAGCCCAACTTCCGTGGGGCTAAAACGTCTATGTCTCCCACCACTTCGCCCATGTGGCGGCGTGGTGGAGATACATAGACGATGTCTTCCTCCTATGGCATGGGTCAATGTCAGAACTTCATACCTTCCATGAGTTTTTAAATGGGATTGATCCTGATGTGAAATTTACTTTGGTGTACTCTGAACATAATGTACAATTCCTCGATACTAATGTGATATGGGATGGTCATGGTTTGCAAACTGAGTTATATGTTAAACCCACTGACAGGAATTCTCTTCTGCATCAGAGTAGACATCCTAAGAGTATGGTGAGGAGCTTGCCGCAAAGTCAGTTCTTAAGAGCTAAACGCATTGTATCAGATTCCAAACAACTTCCTACGACCCTTGATGATATGTCCCGCAAATTTGTACAGCGAGGTTATCCGAAAGGATTGGTGGGACAACACTTGAAAGATGTATTGCCTATGGACAGATCCATGATATTAAAACCGCGAGATAATAAATCAATACAGAGGAGGGTATATTTTGTGTCTACCTTTTCTGAACAGTCCTCACAGATCAGTAATATCATCAGACAACACTGGTCCATGTTATATAGATGCCATAAAAATGTCCCAGAATTTGGTACCCCTCCTGTTTTTTCATATAGGAGATCCAGGAGTTTGGGAGACCAACTGGTACGCTCTGATTTGCCGCCCCTTATGCAATCTGTTTTAGCCCCACGGAAGTTGGGCTGTTTCCCTTGCCTGGCATGTGTGAACTGCCGCCTCATGATTAAAGGCTCGCGATTCACGCATCCCAATAGTGGTGAAACATATGTCATTAAGCATTTTCTGACATGCAATACGGATTATGTTGTATATCTTTTGTCATGTCCCTGCAATCTGTGGTATGTGGGTGAAACCACTTTAGACCTTAAGACCAGATTAAATTACCACAGATACACGATACGTAAAAGACGTCTTGACCTACCAGTCTCTAGACATTTCACGGAATTCAAGCATAATGAACAACAGTTGCGGGTTCAGAATTATCGATCATGTACCATTACCTAGACGTGGAGGTGATAGAGCTAAGGCATTATTTCGTAAAGAATTACAATGGATCCGCAGATTGGATACCTTGACCCCCCCCATGGCCTATATGTAGATTATAAATTAAGTGTTTTGTGGTAGGCATCTCTACCTCCATACTGCAGATATCGCTGTTATTCCACCTGTGTATACTATGGTTAACAATTGGTATATTTTTAATGTATTATATAGCTCTCATGACGTATATAGATATTTTTTTCTCATTTCTAATTCTATTTTTGTGTTTTTTTTAGAAAAATATATACCAGTGGGAAGGCAGATGAAGTTTACATGGAGACTACAATAAGAAGATTGGTTTTGGAATTTCCATTGCGTATACCTGCATGTCCTAATACATGGGAGCCCATATATAATTATACGCACTTTCATCTGCGTGCTCTTTTCAATATGCCTAGGTTTTTTCTTATCAGGTCTTATGTGCCCAACTACATTCTTGAGCCATTTATGGTCTGGATGTTTGATGTGGTCCCGATGGTGAATGGAGTGGACTTATGATTTGGGTTGCGGATAACAACCTGTTATCACTGTCCGCTCTATGTAGCGGGTTGGAGTCTACCAGTCCTGGTAGCTCCTCCCCTGCTCCCATCTAGTGTCCAGCATCATTCCAGTATCGTTGGCTATTATGTCCCAGTAATATGTTATTTGGGATATTGGATTCTTTGTTATAATTATTGGGCATTCTTTGATCCTGATCAACATTATTGTGCATTGGTACTGCAGCTTATATAACATGAACCTATAACGTTTGCCTTTTGGGCATTACACCCTGCTCCAATATGGAGGATACGGGCGCCTAAGTTATTGTGCGCATGTCGGATATACCGCAATGTCGGCTTTTTTACCTATGTCATGAGCAATGGAGAATGCCAAACGCCAACAGCATCGTGTATGTTCACACAAACCATTGCTTCATCCTCCGATTCACCTGGTATGATTACATTTATGAATTATGCACAACTGTGTTACTAATATATACAATCAGCGTAATTAGTTTACTTTTATTGATATTTATGGTTTTCACTTTATTTTATCACTGTTTTATATGTACCACGTGCAATTTGTTTGTCTTCATCAGATCTATACATATATGAAGTTACATTTTTATTGCTTACTGTTTTAATATGATATGTTTATTACACAATTAATTAATTGATATGAATTGAGCACTTGCATGTACAGTGGAGGAAATAAGTATTTGATCCCCCACTGACTTTAAAAGTTTTAATACTAAAAAATAAATGAAACGTCTCATAATTTTATGCCAGCTTTATTTTAACAGTGCCACATAGAATATCAAAAGAAAAACGGAGAAAATGACATGAAATGAGAAATAAAAAATAATTTGCATTTCTTTGAGGGAAATAAGTATTTGATCCCCTAGTAAAACCATGACTAATGTTGGCTCCCACAGACCACTGACACACCCTAATCACAGTGAAGTCGTTACCTGGATGAGAGACACCTGTCCCAAATTGTCACCTGTATAAAAGGCCACCTGCCAACAGTCTCAGTGACACTCCAATATCTCCACCATGGGCAAGACTAAAGAGCTGTTTAAAGATGTCAGGGACAAAATTGTTACTGTTACTGTCAATCGACCCAGGCCTGGAGCTCCATGCAAGATATCACCTCGTGGAGTCTCATTGATCATGAGAAAAGCTAAAAATCAGCCAAGAACTACACGGGAGAAGCTGAGTAATGATCTCAAGGCAGCTGGGACCACAGTCTCCAAAAAAAACCATTGGTAATACACTGAGACGTAATGGTTTAAAATCCTGCAGTGCACGCAAGGTTCCTCTGCTCAAGAAGGCTCACATCCAGGCCCGCCTCAAGTTTGCCAATGAACATATTAATGACTCTGAGAGAGACTGGGAGAAGGTGCTGTGGTCAGATGAGACCAAAATTGAGCTCTTTGGCCTCAACTCAACTCGACGTGTTTGGAGGAAGAAAAATACAGAATATGACCCTAAGAATACCATCCCCACCGTCAATCATGGTGGTGGAAGTATTATGTTTTGGGGGTGTTTTTCTTCTAAGGGCACAGGCCAACTTCACCGCATTGACGGGAAGATGAACGGGGCCATGTATCGCAAAATCCAGGGTGACAACCTCCTTGCCTCCGCCAGGGCACTGAAAATGGGTCGTGGATGGGTCTTTCAGCACGACAACGACCCAAAACATACAGCCAAGGAAACAAAGGAATGGCTCCATAACAAGCATATCAAAGGTCATGGAATGGCCTAGCCAGTCTCCTGACCTCAATCCCATCGAAAATCTATGGAGAGAGCTGAAGCTTCGCGTTTCCAAATGCATGCCTAAAAACCTTAAGGATATGCAGATGATTTGCAGAGAGGAGTGGGTCAAAATTACTCCTGAAGTGTGTGCAAACCTTATAAAAAACTATAAGAAACGTCTGACTGCTGTGCTTGCCAACATGGGTTTTGCCACCTAGTATTAAATGATGTTTTCCTAGGGGATCAAATACTTATTTCCCTCAAAGAAATGAAAATTATTTTTTATTTCTCATTTCATATAATTTTCTCCGTTTTTCTTTTGATATTCTATGTGGCACTGTTAAAATAAAGCTGGCATAAAATTATGAGATGTTTCATTTATTTTTTAGTATTAAAA